>CAIGRF010265855.1:30616-45977 GCA_903798235.1 Fraxinus ornus
TTTTCATTCTCATTCTTCTACTAATTTTCAACTACACATTTTTCAATAAAAAAATATTTTCCATCACATCAATAATTTTTCCTTCTTTTTCAACCACATATTCTCCATCACATCAACCAAAAAAATGCATTTTTTTGAAAATAATGTGCACCGAACGGGGGCTAAGTGTTGATCGCATTTATCTTTCTCTTTAAACAATCTTATTGCTCATATTCCTTCACAAAATTTTGTGCGCTTGTTTAGTTGGGAGTTAATTATAGAGCCCGTTTGGTAGAGATTAAAATTGAAAAATTAGTCGTTATTGTTGACTTTAATTAGACGAGTGAGACCCAATGACAACTATATTTTCAATTTTAATTTGATTTTAATCGGTACCAAACAGACTCATAATCAAATTATAAAGATGAGTACATCCATATCCTATTATTTGACTAGTTGTCAAGAAGATTTACAAACTTTTTTGAGAAAGATGACCAAGGTTATCGTTATAATAAGAATGTGAGGCGTGACAAGCTAGCAACAACTCAAAATATCCGAGACGGATGTACAAAAATTTCAGCAATGGAATCCAAAGAACATGGGCACAATTCTTCTCAAAAACTGGAGATAGGCAAGGAAAAATGCTGCGAAGGACACAGTAAATATAAGAAAGAATCCCTTGTATTCTCATTTTGAAGAAAGAATTAGTTTTACATTCTCTTTATAACACAATGTAATATATCAGATCTCATTAAATTACCAGTCAACAATGAGCTTAAAATCTCATTCGAAGTTCCTCAAAATCCAGAAACAGCTTCAACTACAACAGCAGCATTACACGTACTAAGACCATGCCTACAAATAGTTCAGCTAGAGCCGTGATTCGGTTCTGTGGAGGATACAAATAACAAATAACCAACCTCTCCACGACTGAACAGGGGACATGATCCTTAACAATTCAGTCTCTAGGCATCAAAACGTTACATTTGTCTTTGACGCTATGTTTCCATCCGCTAGCAGCATTACAATATTTCAAATTGATATTTTAGAATATACAACTCCCTTGAGGAAGAAAGAAAGTGCACTGGGATTCTTCTTCGGGCTCCTATAAAGATTTCATCGAAGTTGCTCACCAAAAATCAGCTCCGAGCATATTGCAGTCTGAAGCAGAGCATTAAGTTGCTTGACTAAGCAAGACCACAACACCGAAATTCAGGAGGCTTTACATTCTGCCAGATTTACAGAGTCTGTAAGTGGGCGTTTGGTAGAGATTAAAATTAGATTTTTAGTAGATTGTGATATAAATTTTTGAAATGTGTGATTGAAAAGTTGTGGAACCATGAAAAATGTGGTTGATATTGATTGTTTGACTTTGACTTAGATTAAAATCTGATTTTAATCAGAAACAAACAAGGCCTAAGACACCTCAAAGCTTTGTAATATTGCATTATTCCCTGAATTAATAAATCAAGCATGGGAATACACGGTGAAAGAATAAAAATAAAATGCCGATTCAATTGCACAACTTCAATCACAACGAGGTGCAAGCAATACCTACCTTTTTTTATTTTTATTTTAATGACTCAAGTGTTCGAATTTTGCACGACTAATTTAGAAGAGTGGCGGCTTTCTCCCATTGGTCACCACCCAAGTAAATTCGAATACGATCACATTTTATACATACTTTGAAAGAACATTCGGAAAGCGGTTCTCTTCCTTGTTGTCCTCCTTTTACGACGTGAGGACGGGACCCCGGAGGAACGACAAAGTACATCATAACTTTGTCACCATAGGACGTCTGCATTCCAACATAAATGTTGCCTTCCAGTTACAGTGATGATTTGGACATCCAATGCTACGTAGAGAACCCTCCTATTTTACTACTGTGCCATCTGCAGGAGGTGTGTCATGTGACACTTTGTGACAAAGATGGATCCAAGACCTCACTACCAGCCAGGCTAATAGGTAGAAGAAAAATAAATTTGCACTTAAAAAAAATATCACAATTTTTTTTTATAACACTAAAAAAATTTAACGGGTTGGGTACTGGACCGGCTGTCCCCCTAAATCCGTCTTTGCTCTGATGCATCAAAAGCCTTTTCACTTAATAAATAAGGAGAAAATTGATACTCAAGAATATCGTCATATCTAATCATATGTGAAGGATGGTTATGTTGTCACCACATTTTAGTTAAGCTCCTCCATCTTTGCTAATTGTAGTAATTATTTCTTTTAACTTTTTATTGAATTTTTATTTTCAACATTTCATTAATTAGTACTCTCGGTCCTTGATGATGATTTATATCAAAATATTTTTTTCATCATTTCAAATGAGGGGATTTTTTTATTTTTTTTTTTGTACTTTTTATTTATTTCTTTTTAAAAAATATGATGAAAAATAAATTGTTTTACGCAATTTTAACAAACTTTTGGATACAAAACTATTATCAAATACAAAATGTGTTAACTAATAGAAAGTTTGAGGATAAAAATGACATGAAAAATTGTTCAGGACATAAGTGTTATAATGAGCAAAGATTAAGAACCTTAAATATACTTAAGATGTGGTGCAAAAAATAAAAATTGTGGTGTGAATATAATTACTCATACGTGAAACTCTTTTTTGGCACTAATTTTGCTCATATATATTTTGTAAATTATTTGAACGGGGGTTTTAATCTTGGGATAGAAAGTTAGTCTCCCCGCCATTTATACATTGGAGACTTCGTTCATTCGTTTGTATCAAAATAATGCGTATACTGTAAATTGATTTTTAATAGTATAATCCTAAACAGGTTTAAAATACTGAATAAACGTGTGTATAGTAACAGATAGTGATGGCAAAAAAATCTGTCTCGACGGGTTGGCCTCGTCTCGAACATGCCCCGTAAAGAATAAAAAATAATAATTAACTACAAATTAAAAAAAAAAATAGTTTATTGAAAATTTTTGAAAAAAATAATAATTAAACGGGACAAGTCCGCACACCGAACTCGCCCGCGCCCCGTCTAAGGTGGGGCAGAGCGGGTGGGCAGGGGTGTCTCACCCCGAACCCACCCCATTATAATACAAGCACGAAGGGAATTTTGAGCTTCACTTGATACATAATATAATATGTTTGGGAGATAAATTATTCCTTATTTTTTATTTTGGCTGATTATATTCCTTTAATCATTAAATCTCTAAAGTGATTCCTTATCTAGACTCTTACATTCAGTGTTTCCAAGTATCTTAACCCACACTTTAATTGCTGAGAATATTTAAGACATAATTAAATTGTAGATTCCATTAAAAAAAAAAAAAAAACTACAATTTCTCTTATTTTCCCTATTGTTTAAGGTATCGATTGCCTCACGTAAATTTAAAATTACCTAATATGCAAATTTTTGATGTAACCATGTTCAATCTCACCTCGTCCAAGAATAATACGAAATGTATTATTTAATTAAATAATATGTCGTGTAAAAAGGAATCATTATATGAAATCATAAGGTGACAACAAAATGACAAATTAAAAATAAAAATAAAAATTAACATATAAGTATTGTTCCCTACTATATAAGACCTAGGAGACAAATATGTATTATAATAAGATAATTAAAACATATAATTATCATAGTCTACAAGTACATGCATTTGCAGCAACAAGTTAAATATTTTGTCACGCAAACACGTGATGGGCATGTCACAGTTCTAGATTTTCTTTTTTATTTAATTATTATTATTATTATTATTATATTTAACGGACAAAATATAAATATTAACTTTAGCAAGATCAAATTAATGGGTTGTTATTTGTATTAATCGTTTTTTTAAAGTACGCTTATCACTAATTTGGTGGCGTCAACTGCCGGTGACAACGCGTGGAATAAAAATATTAATATCCATTAATTAAGTAAGTAGTGATTTTTTTATAAGTAACAATTATTTAATTCAACTACTTCCAGTCTGAGTTTATTGCAAATTTAAGTAATTAAATTAGGAACTTAATTTTATAAATAACAATTATATAACTTAATTTCTTCCAGCTGCTTGAGTTTATAATTTATTATAATTTTTAAGTAATAACTTTGGAAGTTAATTAATTTTATAAGTAACCATTATTTAATTCAACTTCTTCCAGCCTAAGTTTATTGTAAATTTTAAGTAAATAAATTAGGAACTTAATTTTATAAGTAACTAGCTATTATTTTTCTTTTTTCATTGCTTTTCTTGTAAGTTTTTGCTCAACTTCTGCATGAAATCCTGAATTTATCCACACAAACCTACATTTCCTTTTATGAACAAAACTATAACAGGACCACACAAATTAAACACTTTATTATGTTAAACTCCAATTATTGGAGAAGCCAATATTTCAAAAAATATATAGAAAAAAAAAACTTAAATATTCCAAATTAAAGGATTAATTTTGATAAAAAGAACAACTCAAAACATTGATTATTGTTTTTTTTTTTTGGTACCCAGGTATCCCAGCTTAGCTAGATTAATTTCTTGGACCACCAACCACCGGCCCCTCAGTAACTGGCGGAGGTAAACCGCGGGTTATGTCCAAATTGATCAGGGTTCGAGCACCTCTTATACTCCTGACCCCAAGGGAGCTTTCCTCCATGGTTATTACATCACCAAGTTGCTCCAACCAGGATACGAACTCCTCACGCTGAAGTTGCAAGCCCAACAATGCCCTTCCTTTGTCAACTTGNTCACTAATCTCAAAATTCAACTTCTCGTTTCAACAATAGACGAATCAAACTTTGATATCATTATTGAATATTAAAAGTCTATTTTTATTAACAAATTTTATTAAAAAGGGTAACACTAAGTGTATCGAATTATACCCTTACACATTTTCTATTCATTTTCTATTGTGGAAATTTAGCAGCAAAGAGTGAGAAAGTCAAAAATTCCGCGAGACAAGTTTTCCGGAGGAAAAAAAAAAGGCAAAAATAAGTCACTTTGAACACACAGAAAACCCAGTTTTAAGTATTAATTGCGGCTATCTCACATCTCACCTTTTTCCACCATTTTCAGACCTCTATATCTCTCTCTATATAAACCCCCACCTTCTCTATCCTCTTGTATTAACCTTTTTCTGTACAAAACTATCTCTCTAAAATCTCTCCAATTCATTGTTACCTTTTTGTATCAAGCAATCAGTTTCTCTATTAAAAGAAATCAATAAAGATGGATATTTATCATGGTGAATTAGATTGTGCAAATTACAACAACCAAATCAGTGAAGAAGAAATGGAGCTTAGGAGAGGTCCATGGACTTACGAAGAAGACCTCGCTCTCGTGAATTACATCTCCCAAAACGGTGAAGGGCGTTGGAATTCCCTCGCTCAATCTGCAGGTAATTTAATTTATCTAAAAAAAAGCAGTTTTTAAGCACGACCAAACATGTACGTTGGTTTTGAAAACTGAATATATATATATATACTTATAGCTATATATGTATAGATATGATCAAGAATAATTATGAGGAGGAAATGTTTATTTCTTTACTTTATGAATATATTTTATTTGAATAGTTCATTGGCCGTACAGAATGAGCATAAAAAAAGTTGTGGAATCGTCCAATAAAAGTTGTATATAGAGGCTAAAGGAAAAGGCAGAAGCTTAAAGTTATTAAAGTAGGGCTTTAGATAGTTCTGAGAAATTTACAAAAAATGAAAAAAAAATTGTTGGCTAATGAATGTTCATTGGTACAGGTCTAAAGAGAACTGGAAAGAGCTGTAGATTAAGATGGCTGAACTATTTACGCCCCGATGTTCGACGAGGAAATATCACTCTTGAAGAACAACTTTTGATTCTTGAACTCCATTCTCGATGGGGCAATCGGTAAGTAATTCTATAAATAATGTTCGAGACAAGATTTAAGTAAATATACATGGTTTAATTGATTTTGAATAATCGATGTTGTAGGTGGTCGAAAATTGCTCAATATTTGCCTGGTAGAACTGATAATGAGATCAAGAACTATTGGAGAACACGAGTACAAAAACATGCTAAACAGCTCAAATGTGATGTGAACAGCAAGAGATTCAAGGACACCATGCGTTATCTATGGATGCCAAGATTAGTTGAGAGAATTCAGGCAGCCGCTGCCGCTGCCGGTGGCAGTCCCGGCTGCGGTGTTCCCTCCACCACCACCTCTTCCATCACCACCGCCCAATACAAACTCAACAGCCATAACATTTCCAGTATAGACAACATGGGCCCAAGCCAAAAGGTGCTGCCAGTGCCACAGGCTAACAACAGTAACATGGTTGGGAACTATGGGGGCGGTATTGTTCCAGTTAACACAAACGCCACCAGTTACACGGCGGAGAATTCTAGCACCGCCGCCTCATCAGACTCATTTGGCACCCCAGTTTCAGACCTCACGGATTGTTACAATTATCCAGTTAATCAGAACACTAATCAAGATTACTATCCTGCTAATCAGCTAGCTTATGGAGAAACCTTAACCAGCCCCACTGGTTACTTTAACCAAGGGTTAGATTTTACAGTTCTGGAGCAAAACAATCAATGGATGGACGAAGGGAACATATACGACAATTTGTGGAATGTCGATGACATGTTTTTCTCACAACAGCAATTCAACAACAATTTTTAAGGAATAAATCAAAGTGTTTAATCCTCAGTTGTAGACATATAACAAGTCATCAAATCATCAAAAAGAAAACTGGTTTTAGGTCACATGTAGAATTAATTAGTGGATTTGATGTTTGCATCAATTCTTATTTGGTTTTTTTTTTTCAGTTTCTTATTTAATTTGTGGGGGGTAAAAATAAATTGTAATTCGAGGGTTTTTTTTATATAATTCTTTAAAATTGACAATAGTTCGAGTATCGGTCTCTTTTATTGTATATTTGGTTCTTGATTATACTTTCTCTCTATTGTAAAAGAGATGCGTGTAATCATCTGTTATAATTCAATTTTACACTAGTAAGTAATAAATCGAATGAACTTACTTTTTATTTAATTTTTCGCAATAATACGAAATAGGAGTTTAATGCACTTATTTTTTTAGTGGATATTATGCATAATTGATTCCACTATATATGTCTTTGTTGCTTACCATTTAATCTGTGGAATTTTTGAAACATAGACTATGGGGCCTGAACCTTTTTATAGATCTAGATTAGGGGAAATAAAGACATGCTATATTTTCTGCATATTATAGTATTAAAGTCTTCCATTAGTGTGATCTTATCATGTTAGACAAATGCCAAGTGAGTGGCTTGCCATGTTACATAATAATAATTATTATTTTCTAATCTCCCAAATACATCCAGTACTCAATTTGGTTTTCGAATTTTTTTTTGACATAGGAACTCGCAGTCGCTATTCGTGAGTGTGCACTAGATAAACCTCGCTTCATGTGCAGTAGCCTGCAAACCACACATGACTCATGAGAGATAAACCGCACTAGGAAATTCCGATCCGACGGACTCAATCGAGAAAGTATTGGCAGGAAATTCGTTAATTTATTTTGTTTTTGTACGGACAAAAGTTGTTCTTTTGAGTTGAGCCCATATAACTAGACAAACTCAAGAATTGTCTCATTTTTTTTTTTGCACTTGAATTGTACGACTATAAAATTCAATTTTCTGAGATACATTTCCAACATACTCCAATTTTCATGAGATACATGTCCAACATACAATCTTTTAAAATATGTAGCTGCTCATTTAAGCTTTATGAAATTTGATACCCTATTTTAAAATGTCTATTTTGTTTCGATAGCACAAAATATTATTTTTCGTATCGAAACGTTGTGGGATTTCTACCCTTAACATGTACATAAATTATCGATTATCAAGACTTATTTCGTAACTATAAGATAGTTCGGTAGTTGATCAAAATTTATTAGAAATCTTAATGTGAAAAGAGAAAATTATTTCATTTATTGGGACCATTAGCATTAAGCAGCAGTCCACAGTAAATAACGAAAATATCCCTTCTCAGAAGTTGGGAAATAAGAGCCTGTTTGACCATTTTAGTAGAGAAAACTAGTTTTGAATAGTATTTTTTAGGAGAATGTGTGGTTAACAAATAGGAAAATATTTTTAGTATATGTATAGAATATTTTATTTTTTAGTAGAGAAACGAGTTTTGAATAGTATTTTTTAGGAGAATGTGTGGTTAAAAATTATGAAAATATTTCTAGTATAAGTGTAGAATATTTTATTGTGTGAATATACGATTGAAAATGGTTCTATAACAAATTATAAAACAAATTAAAGAGTGTCAAACGTGTACTAAATTTTCTTGTGAAATTGAAGAGCGTGATGAAATAATAATCACAAGAACAAATAGAAAAATCCGTATACGTAATTATATACACGTAGAGATGCATAAGTCCTTATTTGGTACACATTAAGATTTTCACTCACATTCTTCAACTCATTTTCAATCACACATTTTTCAATAAAATAATATTTTTCAGCACATCAATAATTTTTCCTTTTTTTCAACCACACATTCTCCATCAATCTACTATTTCAAAATACATTCTTCCAAAATAATGTGGTTCAAACACATCCTAAGTCCCTATTTGGTAGACACTAAAATTTTCGTTCTCATTCTTCTACTCATTTTTCAATAAAATAATATTTTTCATTACATAAATAACTCTTTGCTTTTTTTTTTTTCTACTATTTCAATGTGACTCAAACACAGCATAAATAGAGAGGAGGTGGGTGGATTGGGGGGTCTGGCGGCGGGAATCTTTGTACGCCGCGTGCCTCGTAGAGAAGCCACCAAAAGTGGTCCCCAAAAGTAAGAGGTCCCACGTGTACAAATATTATAATAAAATAATATTATTTTTTATTAGGCTTCCTTCACTTAGAGCCGCAACACTTGAAGAAAATCCATCGTATAAAATTATGTGACAGCCACGTAACTCTATCATCTGTCGACTATGGTTTGCTTAATTACGTGAGGATTAGTTTAAGGAACACAATTAGGACATGTTTGGATTCAGTTTAAACTTTTTTTCCATTGTTCTGTTTAATTAAATCTCTCGATTCCGAGTCCTGTTTCCATCATTAAAAATTGTATAGTCATTAAATTAGATCTCAATGAATTTTGATTTCTGTCTCCGTCATTAGATTGGGTCAACGACTAGAAATTAATGAAAATTAGGGAAACAGTTGAATTATACACGGAAAAGAATGTATGTATCTACAATGTACCTACCAATTAATGTAGAGTACAACTGGATTCCACCGAAATATCGAAGACTGAATTTCTTTCAGCCACGTTGAGTTTTTCCTGATCCTGTGCGGTGGGGGTAGCTGGATGGACAAGTTTCAAATATTTGATCTACAATGAGAACTTTTGAATAGTGCCACGTGGTGGTTGATTATCGATGTTGCTTCAATTAAGTTGGACCCATAAATGTGATTTGAGAGATGATTGATTTGGCATCTGAAAGGTTGCTGTCAATCAAATCTATTTTGGTAACTAGAAAAGGTGGGGTTTTAATGATCCCAAGGGGCCACACAAATAGCAATGTACTGTTTATATTTAAAAAAAAAAAAAAAAAATTGAAGCCCAACTTGAGGGTCCCGTCCCGCCCCTATAACATCGTGGAGTAGGTACATCGCGGGATGTACTTCAATAGATCATGGTACAAGAACTGTCATACTGGTGCCCATAAAGAGTCCAATTACAAACCTTATTAGAGGCAGGAATCGAACTCTCACACTACGACTGCCAACCCAGCTGAAACTACATCACTACTATTATTTGCACCACTGAGCTATACTCCGGGGGGGCAATGTACAGTTTATATTGTGGGGTTATGTCGTGGTTCAACCCAAATCATGTCGAGTCGAGTTTGCAAGAAAAAATATTGTTTCGGTTCGATTTGACGGATTGATAGTCTTTGTTGACGAAATTTTTTAAGTTTTATTTTTACACGAAAATATGACTAGAGGGACCCGTTTAATAGAAGGTGGTAGAGAAAGTATTGTGTAGATATATTGACATTTTTGTTAGCCCATAAATCTACATCTTAACTTCTAAGAAATTAGCCCTGTTTGAAATCCATTTTGAGGAGAATAGAAATTTTGGAATAGTGATTGATGTAAGAATGTGTGGTGAAAAAGTGATGAAATTTTTTTAATTTGTGTGTAATATTATTTTATTAGGAGAATGTGTGGTTGAAATAAAAAATGAAAATGAAAATGAAAAATTAATCGGTGTCAAACAGGGGCTTATTTAGCACGTTGTACTTAATAACGATAAATAGTATAACAAACTAAAGTAATCAATTTTTTATTTATTTTCAAGTAAATGTTTCTATAGAAAAAATAAGTTTGCTATTTCTTTCTATATTAAATATAATTAATGTTGACTTTCTTGATTACTTGCAATTAGGGATGATGTTTTAAGAAAAAGATTGAGAAGTTGATGTCATGAATACATATCGATGAAGATTACTCCAATGTTCACTTTGCAAAGCTAACTCGTGTCCTACTATTAGTAGGAATTCTAGTACATATCAAGTTTTTTTTTTTTTTTTTTTTTTTAGGTAGTTAAATATTTGAGTTGCATGTAAACTATTCCCTAAAAATTCGTGAATCAATTGTGTTTTCTCAAGTCAATACTAGGTAGAGAAATTGGAATTAGCTATCTGCGTCAAGACATTTTTACGGTATCTTGAACCTGAACCTAGTATGCACACGTTGATAATTTTGTTCGATTTTTTATTTATTTATTTTGATAATGTCTCGACTTTAGAGTTAAAGATTCAACGTATATAGACTATTATATCTATATAGAAGTCTTAATTAGGTATACGTGGAGGACATTGCACCAAATAAGGAGATCAAGATTGTTTTTTATTTTCCTTATTGTGTGAAATTGCAAAATGAGTCAACCAAGTTCAAGGATTTTCACTTGATGGAGATATTCTAAAAACTGACCTAATTCATCTGTTTGGGTCTTCTCAATATGTGTAGTATTGGCACAATCCCACAATTTGGGTTAGACACTTTGGACAAGAAAAACATAAATTAGTTAAGAGTTTTCACTTAGTTTTGATCATATTGACTGATTTCTCCGTTCTTATACTTGAAATCTATATTTTAAGGGATTCGTTTAAAATGATTCATTTATTGAAATTGGAAATTCTAATTTTATACTATCAAGAGCAATAAAATGAAAGAAAATAAAAATATATAGAGGTTTGCTTCAATGTAGGACTACTCACTTCTTCGTCACCACAGTAATTTACTATAATGAAAAAAACTTTTACAAAAGTAAAATCACACACAATTGTTTCTCTAATCTCTGTTATTTGATGATCATATAATATCCGAATGACAACTCCCTATTTATAAGAAAAATTAGCAGCAATAATTAAGTTATACAACTTAGCCTCATAGTATCGTGATTCTTAAAAGTTTATGCGTTAGGCATTCCAAAAATCGAGTATACACTAGGTTTCCTTTTTTTAGGCCACCTCCACTTTCACGCAAAAGTTAAAGCTTGTATTAGGGTGAGTTTCGTAAAAGACACAAACACCGGAGAGAATTCTACAAAAAAAGAACGGTGAATTGGCCGAAGATAAAGACCGACTCTCTATTCCAATTACGGCATGCGGGTTAAAACGCGTTTGAGAGTGTTATAAGATCAAATTCATGCGATTAGTTCCATTCTCGATTTGGTAGAGATAAAGAAAGGAGAATTTTTGCTACCATTCTATTATGGCGCCTAACCTTAACTTGTACACATTAAGTCTACACAAATTTTAGCTCTTAACCACGCTAAATTCGGAAATAATTAATTGCTTATATTTTTCAAAAGAAGTTTGGTTGGTAACATTTAATCTAAGCAAAGTTTGACATACAATTACGAATAATATAAATAGTTTGGGGCTGCATTCATTGACTTCTCATCGAACAATTGGTCAACTATACATGCTTTCTTCACTGAAATCGTAAACTCAATTTAATTTTCTAATGCGATTTTGCTTAATTAATCCTAGAAGTTCTTAACAAAAATAAGTCAAAGTCGTGTTTGCATTCCAAAGCCTCCCCACGTACATTAATAAGAGTCAAAAGGCTAAAAAAACTTCTTGTTTAATTTTACAGTCAACAGTTTCAATTAGTGGATGGTTCAACAACACAATCAGGAAAATGGAAATAAATATTTAGGAAAGATTTCACTTTGGGTCCTTGATCTATTAATTCTACAATAAGTTGGTCATCAACCTTTAAAACGAGCTAGTATTTGCCACAGCTTTGGCTATAATTACATAATCAGTCATCAAGGACGTGAACGACCCAAATTTCTAAATCAAAATGCATTCCTCTTCATAAGAGTTCTAATTTGATTCAACCCAACTACCTTGATGGTCAGCGATGAGGAAGACTAGATCGTGTTGGAGCTATGTAGGCATCAGCATATTGCTAGTTCGACAAAAGGTTCAATTTTATGAAAATATTAAAAATCATGAATGTTAGTGTTCAATAATTTGTATTGGTCTTTTTATCTATAAGAGTCACGTGATGATTTAAAGGATATTTCGATTTTTTTAATCATTAGAGACAATAAAAATAATGAAAGAACATTTAGAGGTTAAAGACAAACTTGTTGCGCGAACAACAAATTACAAAATAATACTACAATTTTCCTCAATAATTACAAAATACATAATTAGCCCCAATTTGTTTAAGCTTAAAATCCGATTTTCATTAGAACTCGATAAAAAATAATGAAATATGTGACTGAAAAGTTAATAAAAGTTATGAGTATATTTGAAAATGAGTTTGTTGAAAAATAAATTTTAAAAATTAACCAAACTAGGACTTAGGGCCTGTCCGGTAGAGATTAAAATCGGATTAAAATTAAAAAAATTAGTCGTTATTGTTGATTTTTATTAAACGAGTGAGATCCAATAACGACCATATTTTCAATTTTAATTTGATTTTAAACACGACCGAACACTCTATTAATTTAAAGGTATAGTGCTCGAGTAACTTACGTCATAGTTGTATAAATCTGATGTAACAAAATCAACAATTTATTTTTAATTCGAAAGACAAGCAGCCTAATCCCTCGGGTCAATTAGAGATTAATTATACATAATTAGACAAAAAAACACGGGTCAAAGAGCTGGTAATTACATTCTTTGAGATTAGTGGTATTCGTAAAATTGTGTGCGTGTGGTCTCAGAAATGGTATCACTGCTTACGTCATCAGACCGTGTATTAGTCAAAAAGAATATTTTTGACTAAAAAGGCACTAAATTTTCTCGAAGGGCTTTAATTATTTATGTTAAGGATAATGGATGAAAATTTAATTTAATTTTTTTAATTATTTATGTTAAGGATAATTGATGAAAATTTAATTTGCACGTGTTTTTTTTTTGTTGCGGATAATTTCTTAATCTAGAAAAGTCAAACGTGTTGAAAATATAATTTTAAATAAATATATTATTTGTCTGATAACTTAATTTTTAGATAGATTGGTTCAAAATATGATAAGATAGGTTAATTGGGGAAGTCGGGTAAAAGTTTTATTCTGGTAAAGAAATCTCATTTCCAGAGAGTTGAGGGATAGAGAGAGTCAAAATATGTCTAAAACTTTTTGAGGCTGAGTTTCTTTTACATCGATTTACATTAAACTCGCTTACACTTTAGAATCAAAATCCTTTACGCGGAATTGTAATGACATATCATTGGAGGATTCACTGGTAAGCCAATGATTGTATTGCAAAATTCTAATATTCGACGGAACAGTAGACTCGCATTAGAATCTAGTGTATTTTTCGGTAAAATGTGAACGATTAGAACTTGATACATTTTACTCTCAAAAGACATTACGAACCTACCCTGTATCTTTTTTTTTTTTTTTTTTTTGATATATTGATTCGATGTAATTCAAGTTTTTGGATAGCGTTGGGCAAGGTCTTAAAAATTGGAGTCCCAACTCTATATATGAAAAAGAAAAGGTGAGTTTTTTCTCGAAATAAAACTAAAATGATCAAATTTTGAAGTTAGCTAGTCAAAAATCTTTTCATTTAGAAGATTTTTAATTTCTTTTTTTCGTTGGTCAAATAATTGTGTTTTTCAACCACCCATAAGGGCTTAATAGTTTGTTATACTCTCAAATCTTTTGACTTTACTTAACGTTGAACTTTACATCTTTTGACTTAACTTAACGTTGAACTTTACAGGAATGTACACACACTAGAAAAATGTACTTCGAAACTAACATTTTTTTCTCACGCACTATGATTTAGCTCATAATTAAACATAATAAATCTTTATTCAATAATTATCTTATTTACAATATTCTACAAATAAGATTCGCTCTTTGGATTTGGCAAGTAAATGGAAGTAGTTGAAAGTAGAAGAAAAGGATCTTCCTCATTTTTCTCCTCCACCATGTGCATTACCAGTCAAGATATTTTCAATTTTGTTGAAAAATGAAAATAATGTGGAAAAATACTGTGATGCATTCATTAGTTATAGAATTTCTTCGAGTTAGTTTTGACCTCATTATACTCTAGAAATTGAATAATTTGACCCCATTTTCTAGATTTTCGTTTTTTCTTCTTTGAAAATGTTTCGAGAGAGTGGATGGAAACGACTATCGAGTATATGTCATAATTCGTAGTTTGTGCTTGAAAAATCCATTGATTAAGAAATGATCTATTTTTTTTTTTCTTTTCCTCCCTTAAATTTTGGAATTATATAACTAACTTTACTGTGTTAAAGTCTGAATTCACTTACCATCAAATTCAAACTTATTTGGAGTGCTTAATTACTTCGTTTAAATTTCAATTTTACTATTGATTGATTTTAATTCTAAAAATACTAATTCACTGACCATCAAATTCAAACCGCTTGAAATTTAAATTAAATTCTCACTACCATCTTACCCAACCCCACGTTTAACATGTTCATCGGCAACCACCACACCCATATGCTCGAATGACCACCGTCATCACTACCACCATCACTGTCACCATCACCATCGACGCTCTGATCAACTTCTCTTCCTCTTTGAATTGCTACCATGACCCCAAGTCCCACCGGTCCTCTAACTCGACTGTACCGTCACACAAACACCACCATGGTATAAATTTCAGATCATGATAATGAATTTAAGTTTTTAATTTTTATGAATTTCTTTTGCAGATTTGATAACTGCTTTTAATAGAATTCATTTATTTTAGGGTTTGTTTGATGACGGCGTGTTGCTGAAGGTGGTCATTGGCGGTAATGAGTGTCGATGTTGATGTTGGTGGTGTGACACATTACACACTTTACAAAATTGTAACACGTTTTTTACCTTGTTATATGTAACGTGTACTATAAAAAAGTGTAACACAATGTTAAGAATGTAACACAAATGA
>CAIGRF010265913.1:6062-44191 GCA_903798235.1 Fraxinus ornus
CAGTTATAAAAATTTCACGAATTTTCCTTTCAGACATTTTCTTCATTTTTTCTTCCATCTTGGTCCTTCATATCAAATTTTAGTATTTCAAATTTTATTTAAATGCATATTAGTCCCCAAACTTTCATCTATTGACCATTGATCCTTCTTTCTTTTCTAGTTACTTGGAAACAGGTTCCAAAATGAAATAAAATTAAAAAAAAAAAAAAAAAAAAACCTAAGCTATATGGCCATTGGCAATTCCCACGAGTAAAGTTTCCAAAGAAAATTTCTCAGTAGGGACCAGTGCACAACTTCTGGCTTCTGTATGGATGATATTATATATTCAACGGAAAAAAAAGTCAGTACGATTGCTGTCACTTACTCACTTTCAACTTACGATAACTGAAGATGGTGCCCCTCAATAGCTGCCTAGAAATTGAGAAGAAAAATGTTTAGAGGTGGGATCAAAAGATAGTTCTGCAACAATTGCATGTGCCTTAAATGAAACAAATTACTCTGATTACCTGCAAAATTGATCTAAGAGGGAAGCCTTTCATTATCAGCTGTTGGTGCACTCTTTCTGTCATACCTCTGAAAGAAAAATAAAGCTCAAAGTTAAGGACTCAGCACCTACTGATAGCTAATTGAAGTGATCCACAAAATACAGAGGCTAAAATATTAGAACATGTGATGGTTTCACCATACCTGCTTTCCGATGGAAAATGGAACATATTTGTATTTTATCATGTGTAGAATCTGTCTCCTCAGCGTAAGCATGCAAAGAATGATCCAGTAGAAAACGAGAATTGGCCAAAAAACAGGCACGTCAAAAATGCTGAAGAATGTCAACACAAAAGCGATACTGAAGGCTTTGGTGATTGAGTACCTTGAGAGAAGAAAACCATGAAAATTCAATAAGCATAAATAGCCAGAGACCAAGAAATTTGGCCTTTAATGCCTTGTGCAGTTTATGACATCAATGTAAAGTTTTTACTTCTGACTTCTTATAATCAACAGGGTTCATGCAGAAATAATAAATAAGGAGCTTAAGAAAAGTTACTACTCTTGTGAAAAATAATGAAATAAAAAATGAGCAAGTTAATCCAACATCCACTCCAGTCCTAAAGAAAGACCTTCACTTTTGTATCTCCACACCACGACCTGACAAGCAGATAACAATACGATATCCACATTGCCATTTTGAAACAAAAATCTACACCACAAGCACAAAGACCCATTTGCTCCCTAAGCCTTTTTCTAACTAGCAGACTATGGCTGATTAGCATAGCCACTAACCATAAACCACAAATATATTATTCTGGACAGAGCATCAGATATTCTATTCAAAATACCTAATAGAACACGGTAGAAAAAGCAGCCTTAGAAGCACCATGGCTATAGCGATTACCACTATTGAGGTAGTGTGGGCTAATGTGGTTCTATAACAAGTATTGGGCTTGTTTGTTTTTGACCCGGATTGTGTGTCTTTTCTTTGGAACCATTTGTAGCCCTTGGATCATACTAATGGTGGAGATCAATCCTTGCTAGATATTTTTCTTTGGTCAATGCTTTTAACATTTTCAAACATTGGCTTCCTAAAGACGTTTTGTGCTCCCTCTTTCTTCTAAAGTGGTGGACCGTCCCTTTTGCTTAAAAGTTTGCAGAGAGTTGTCTTCCAAGTTTCCTTCTTCTTCCTTTGGCCCATAAATCACCATTTAGTCCATTTAATTGAAGAAATTCCTGTGTGTCCTTAGGCCTGTAATATTGGCAAAGGGGTTGGGTTTTCTTGGGGGCTTAGGTCTATGATTTTGGGGGTGTCTCTTGGCTGCCATTGGTAGACATTTCAGTTGATGATCCAAGCCAAGAGAGGAAACATTCTGAACTGGTTCTTATCTCTCTATGGACGGCGATTTGCATAGCATGGGGGCTGTTCCTGAGCCTAGAAATTTCTACCATTTTCGGCCATTGAAAGGGGAAGTTGCACTCGGTTATTTACTGCCATTTTTCAGTTTCTATATGTAGTTTTATGATTTGTATTTTTATGTATCTCGATTTATGATTTGATTTATACATACATATAATGTTAGCATTGTGGGCTGAATATTTAGCACCTATGTTTTCATTTTATGCTTTATATATATGTTAGCTTGTATTGTGATTTGAAGACTTTAACTGTTAATTCCCAACAGGTAGCAAGATCAATATGGGGACTGGACTTATTAATGCACAGAGAGGATATAGGGAAAACAAGAATTCACAAAAACACCAAAAGTTCCAAGAAAATACTAACTGCAACATAAATAATACTCCATGCTTATCAAGATATCAGTTATAGTTTCTAACAAATTCGAGAGCAACTGATGATAACAGAAATAATAGTACTGCTTTATATGCATCACAGGAAGGGGAGAAAATTGGAGGGGTGTGGGGAGGACCTTCAAAACTAGAAGCACTGCTCCGTCGGAATTAAAAGAGAAATCAACCTTGTGATTAAAATCCATTTAAGTTACTTGATTTAAAAATAGTTAGTTTCAATTCCAATATTAAATTTTTTAATACTTAATTTCAATTCCAATATTAACTTTATAATCAACCTCTGCACTAAATTTCTCAAACTTAAGATGCTCGAAAGAAAATTACTAAAAATTCAAGAAAAATAAAAACCGGAACTGGTCAAAACACGACATAGTAACAAAAAAAGGCACCAAAATTTGAACTCTGGAAGGCGGCGAACGAAAGGTCGAAACTCGTCGGAGCCTCGAGTGGGGAGGGTCGGGCCGTCTGAGAACTCAGGGTCGACCTGCGGTGAAAGAAACCCGATGAGGAGGTTGAGAATGTAGATGCCGAGTGCATAGGTCACCACGTAAAATCCTTGGATCAGGTACACCCGCAACACGTACACGAATGCGATGAAGAGGAATGCAATCCACCGGTAGAGCACGTACGGAGTTGACTTGTCCAGGAGGTGCTGGTACTGCTGCGAAAATGCGAAGGCCCACCGCGACACGGCGGCGGCAGGAGTGGCTGAGTTAAGATCGTCGGCAAGTGTGGCGGAACCGCCTGGTAAGGGATCCATGATAATTGGTTGAAGTTTGTGTGCAGTCTGGAGTCTCATTGCTGTGAAGTGTGAACTTGCACGAAAGGTGTACCCAAAAGAAGTAATTTTCATTTTTAGTCCTTACATTTTTGGTAAACTCGGATTAATCCCTAGAGTTAGATAAACTATCAATTCGTCCCATAGTAATGATATAGGGTTCCTTTATACCAACACTTACATAGACATCAAAGTATAAATTGAGATGTATTGTAGTTACGGGTTTTACATTTCTTTGATTTGTGTCGAGTCTGGTAGGATTCTCATTTATAGAAATTAGTGTATACTTTTCTTATTCACTAATTTATAACTATTTCTAAAGAATTGTTACACGAACACAAATGGTGATAATTTATAACTATAGAATTTTCATGGTTATGTGTTGTATTTATAATTAGTCATTCAACAAATGTTTTTGTAATGATAGAACCTATACTAAACATTTTCCAAACTTCGTGATTCAAATTAAAATCGAAACATTAATGGGTCCATGTGAATGTAGAGGAGATTTTGGAGCATATTGATAATTTTTGCTTTCACCCCTAATAATATAGTACCATTAAATGTTAGGCTTAATTAAATCCAGGGATATGTGATCCTGATATTGGATCTATCATTTATTGTCATCTTAACATGATGATAATGTTACTTCAGAACTAGATATAGAGAACAATGATCTCCGCTATTTTTACCGACCATTTTAGCCTTCATTTAGATAGAATTTAGTCAAAGTCATACATTACTTTCAATCCTACGTTTATAGTTACTCTCACTATTATTCATATATCTTGTAGTCAATAATATCCTAAAAATATATTAGTTCGGGTGATGCCATGACAGATCTGTCGAATAAGTTTCGATCTATCGAATTTGTCCTAGTACTACATTTTGGTAAAAACTAATGACTTGCCATTATCGAGAAAATCATATGCAGATATGTGAGAACCAACGTGACAAATAAAATAGCCTTTAATATCGATTATCCACTCATTTGACTATGCTCCTGTTTGGTTTGGTTTAAAATCCATTTAAAATTTCAAGTCAAAGTTAAGAATTAATTTTTACTACACATTTTATGTGATCCACAACTTTTCAATCATACATTCATCAACTTTTATCAAAATTTACTAAAAATGTGATTTTAATATCTACCAAATAGAGGTTATATAAAAAATAAATCATCACTCCATCCCCCCAAGTGTTCTCATGAAAGCTATTTTGGAATTCCAAAAACGATGAACATGAAATTTATCCTCCATAACAAAAATCAAACTCAGGGGTTCTCGTAAAGAAACATCTGCAAGTGATTCAATGCCTAATAATACTCATGGCTCTCTATGGGCTTCCTCAACTGTTAAATCGATTATTTGTGTATTTCTCAACATTAATTTGTTGCTTTCTCGACATGAATTTGCATTTCTTCCTTCTGTTTTTTTATAACAATTGAGCAATAAATTTTTTTCCTTTCTCCCCATTGCCCAAACATTTTCGTCTCGATTTATTATCTAAAATGCTTATATGTACCTCATTATTTACATCCACATGATTAGCAACCACAAAATTAATCTCAACCATATTACGAGCAAGTATAAAGAGCAACACGAGATATAAAAGCTACATTATTAATCTCCAATGCATAGACGTTCTCTGTTTCTTCGTTATTCTAGTGTAAGAGGGTATCCACCCAAGGGTATAACTGCTCTCAAAGAATACCAAAGAAGATCGAGTGGTTGGGAGTAATGAATTTGTTTTAAAAATTCAATTTTTCCGGGAGGTGGTGCAACAAGGTATTGTGTGGGGGATTCGCTATTTGGGGTTGTTTGATTTTTTATATTTTTTGTTTTAGTTTTTCTTAGTTTATAATTAGAAACAATGGTAAATTTGTGATTTTTGAAAATCGACTTTCAAATTGTCAAATTGACAGGTTTTCGTCAGCTAAGGATGACACTAAATCACTTTTAATAGGTTGGGAGCCTAGAGTATCACAAATAAAAGGTTTGTGACTCCAACTTCACAGGAACCAAAGGTTAGAGACCTTAACTGCAATGTTTTACCGAACCGACCCGTCATCACTAAATCAGTCGACGTTGACCGGTAAAATTGTAGCGGGGCCTACAAAGCATCGTGATTCGTGAAATCAGCCGCAGTAAATAAACTTCACACAGATTTCCGATCTTACTCCATCGCTGCAAATAAACTACAGAGAAATCAATTGAATCAGTCACTCAGTTAAAAATAGAACCCTAAAAAGCTTCAGAGAAATAAACCGGAAGTTCTCGCATTCTTCGATCGAGGTTAGGATCCGTTAATCTCAGATTCATGCCTTTAATTGCTCACATTATCACCATTTTTGAAATAGATCTAACAAGTGCAAATGATATCAAGCCGCATTCTAATTCCACAAATGAGGGAAGAAATCTAACCCCCAAATGCTTTAATATGCGTATTGCAGGATATACATTTGTCAATTATCTCTGTAAAATGTAGGAGCTCTTTGGAAATTCACACGAGTAATTAAATGAAAGTAACTTTTCCTAGAATGCACGTCTTAAAATTAAGCCTGCATAGTAAGAAATATTTAAGTGTTCTGAGTCTGCATAGTATTTTCTACAGAATAAGGAGAGAAAAGGAAAGGATTTTTTTGTTAAAAAGTGTGCTCTTTGATGATTTGGTCATGAAGATTGTAGCTGGGAAGCAAAATGCATGCTTTTGCTGAGCAATTTGAGGCTAGTTGCGAAAGTATTATTATATGTAGGTGATTCCGAAAAAATTGACATTGCACGTATGTCCTCATCGATAGATGATCACTTTGAATCATGTTCTCAACTGATAGTACCAACAAAATGTAAGAGGGTTCAAAGCTCATTATTGAAATGTAAGGACGGACGCAGATATTCTTCAGTTACATATCCACACGTGGTTGAATTCTAAATTTATTGCTGATGTTTGATATTGATAACAAACTTCTGCAAATTAATTGCTAGAAATGTATTGGAAAATGTTTCATCCATGTGTCTTTCCCATTGGTGGTTAAGCTAAACTGGATTTTGGTTTTCTTTTTCTTGCTCTGTTATCAGAATGGATTCCGAAATGGCTCATGCATCTCCATTATCGGAACCATCACCTTCTGGTAAAGTTTCTGATGTTGTAGCTCCGCCTTCCGCTGTCTTCGAGAAAGAAAGTATGTCCCAGGATTCGACTTCTATGTTGCCTACATCGCCCATATCTTCTGAGGCCAAAAGCTTTAAACTTCCGGAAATGCAACAGGATTCACAGACTGGAAATTCTGGGAGGATAACCTTTTCGCGACTCACAAGTGGGCTTGGATTTCAACTGCCTTCAAATGTGAACGCCAGTTCTGAAAAGAAATCTGCAACTGCACAATCAGGCGTTCTTGGAACCTTCACCAAAGGATTAGTTGATACATCTTTAAATGCTGTGAAGGCTGTGCAAGTAAAGGCACGGCATATCGTCTCACAAAATAAGAGAAGATACCAGGTAGTTGAACTGTTACTCTGTCTAATCTGTAGCATTACCTCATTCTTTATGAGGAAATGCTTTATGTAGATAGATTCTCTTTATTTCAACTATGTTCATTTTATGACAGCGGCATTGGCCCATAATTTTAACGCACCTGTCCCTTCATGTGGCTATATCTCTGCTTCAGCTCAATTTGTATCTAGTATTTCTAGCCTATAATTTACATAACCGCATTGCCTCACAAGCAACCAGACATTGAAGTGCAAATGAAATAAGTGGACCAATAATCTTGATAGCTATTAGCTTGTTAGATGACTTTTCTTTCAATGCACCAAGCATGAGGTATTATGTAGAATGGGCATTTTATGCATTTAAGTTAATTAAGACTGAAGTCTTTGTGATTCCCATTCCATTTTTTTGTTTTGTTTTTTTCTTTCTAATCTTTTGCATTTTCCCTTTTAACTTTCTCAGTGATTTTGATATCTAGGAATGGAGGAAATAAATATGGAAATTCTTTGATTTCATAGCGTAATGTTATTTGGCCAAAATGACAGGACGGTGTCTCTTCACCTTAACTGCTTGTGTTGCCAATATGAAATTCATTAATGACAACTATGTCGTGATGGGGTATTGGCTTTACACATGCTCATTAGTCAATTGTTCTTATATATGAGTTTCAGTATATTTCCTCTGAAATAGAAATTTTTTATTAAATTGAGCACTAGATTGACACTTGATCATAAGTCAATTGTGCTTATATATGACCTTTGGTATATTTTTCTTAAATGGAAAAATGGATCTAGTCAACAATAGTCATGAATTTTTTTGTTGGTAACTTATATGATTTATCAAAATTGAGAAAATTTCAGCCAGCAGCCACGATTCCGAATATTTGAGTCAATTGGCTCTTGGGTCGCCATTCTAATTTTATCGACATGTGGTTGCCAAACTACTGATATAATTTTCCCTGTGATGTAAGAGCCACAATCATACATATTATAAACACACTCGGTTTGTACACGTACCACAATTCCTTCTTGCTTCATGATTCACTAATTTGAAACCCTTTTACTTGTAGAGAGAAAAATAAGATTATATCTTCATGAACCAGTCATGATTTCGTTCAGATTAGCATGGACAAAAAAGTATGTCTCGATACCATTTGTTACCTTTGGTGAAAATAAAAATTGGAAATATAGCATTCATCATGCAGATTATTTTATTTCTCATCTTCCACCTCATAATACTATCCTCCATTAGCTCATGTACTACAATTGATATTTGATTTCATGCCTTATATTGAGAATCTCACCATCTTTCTGGGTTTACTTTTTTCACGGTGATACAGTCTCATACATAATAATGTGTTGCCTATCTCTTCAGGAGGGAGGATTTGACTTGGATATGACATATATAACTGAGAATATCATTGCTATGGGGTTCCCTGCTGGTGACCTGAGTTCTGGTTTATTTGGATATTTTGAGGTAAATATCATGTAATTCACATAAATGTTCATGTTTTTCATTTAATCTTGTTGGTTTCCTAACAGTATCTGAGAAACCTGATGCAGGGGTTATATAGGAATCACATGGAGGAAGTGATCAAATTTTTTGAGACTCATCATAAGGTATCAAGCACTGCCTGCATATTTGTAGGTTTGCAACTAAAGAAATAAATTTGGAATGTTCGGATAGAATAGACTATTTGTTAACATTATGATGAGATCATTGTTCCAGGTACAATTTAGTTATTCCTAAAATGAGGCCATGCTATGATAGTGTTGCTATTAATAATTCCTTTCAGAACCTCTTTGGACATAAAAAATCGGCAGCTGTAGGAAAATGATTTTGCAATATGAGGGGATATATTTATGCATCGCATCGGAAATTGTTGAAGCTGACTGAGGCTTTGTAGGAGCCTTGTTCTTGATTTCTGTTTAGGATAGATAATAACAAATCTTTTGGTGAAAGATTTGCTTTACAGAAATTATTGTTTTACTTGGGATATGGTGTGGTTGAAGTAAGCAGAGTTTTTAAGTTGAGGTGGGGTGGGGGGGTTCGCCTACCAGGAAGACCATGAATGTGATTCGTCACATTATCCATCAATTAACTACTGGAGCGGTGGAGCCTAAATCAAAGTAGCGTGGCTGAGAATGGCAAGCTCAATTTCATTGAACCTATAGCTGGTGATATTGATGTAGGAGATGTGATTTTACCATCATCCTGTGTTGGACATTGGATATCCCCATTACAGTACACATCTAGTTTCATTTAATACACATAAGCACCCAAGAGTTGGCTACTCATCTCTTCCCGGACCAGACCAACAGGGAAGGCTAGGAACATAACCAATCAATTAACTACTTAGGTCTACATCAACATGACCCATAATGGCAAGCCAAAGTTAATTTATGTCCCATATAGCCTATATCTATGATGCTCGGACTTGGGGACTGGTTTCGGGTACAAATACATATCTAAGAGTCGAACCTTATTCTTCTAGAACTTAGGATATGGAGATATGGCTAAAAAGGATCCAAATTTCGGACATGGGTAAGTTTTGACCAACAGGGAAGGCTAGTAGGAACATGACCGATCAATTAACTACTTAGGTCTATATCAACATGACCCATATTGGCAAGCCCAAGTTAATTCATGTCCCATATAGCCTATATATATGATGCTCAGACTTGAGAACGGGTGTCGGGTACAGATACATATCTAGGAGTCGAATCCTTATTCTTCTAAAACTTAGGATATGGAGAGAGGTTTAAAAGGATCCAAATTCCGGACGTGGGCAAGTCTTACAAACATAAATTTTTATAATATAATAGACTTATAGTGGTTCCATGCTTTCAAAATATATATATTTTGTAGTGGTACCATGCTTTCAAAATCTTAGTTTTATGCCTCAAAATCGATTTTATTGCTTTAAAAATCGTGGGTGCACTCTTTATCTCCGTGTAACTTCTATTTATTCCCATGACGATCTCCCTTCCACGTTCCTACCATGTAGATTTCTAAATTGAAAGATCCGACACAGGATCCATATCCATACCCATACTCATGTCATCTCGTGTTGACACGAGTATGTCGTCCAATCTGAAATCTACATGGGCACGTCTTACAAACATAATTTTTTTAGAATATAACATAATTATAATTTTATATATGTATTGTAGGGAGTGTAGCATTAAATAGGCTTGTTTTCATGCTTTCAAAAATCTTGAAATCGATTTTATTGCTTTTAAAATCATGGGCGCACTCTTTACCTCCCTGCAACTTCTATTTCCTCCCATGTAGGGGCGAAGCAAGGAAGGGCAAATTTTTTTTTTCTACTGGACAGATACATTAAAATTAAATGGGCCTTGTGGGAAACCTTGCCCCCTCTCCCTATGCCCCTGCTCCCACGACAATCTTCCTTCCATATCCCTGCCATGTAGATTTCTAAATTGAAGGATCCGAACAGGATTGATAGCCATATCCATACCCACATCATGTTGTGTTGACACGGCTAAGTCGTCCAAACTGAATACCCGAGCATCATAGGCCTACATAAGCTGGTCGCACATCCATGCTTCCACCTATGCGGGATGTGGGATGCTACATGGTTTTGGTTCTAATATTACTTTATAGTCTATATCGTGGACGTCTTCTCATTGTCGGTTAAGTTGTTTATCTGAATTGTTTCATGCAGGGAAAATACAAAGTGTACAACCTTTGTTCAGAAAGGTTATATGACGCCTCACTGTTTGAGGGAAAGGTGCGTTTTTGGTTTTTTGTTCTACAATATTATTAATTTCTGAATGATCTTTTGCAATTTCGCAAGTTCACTAGAGCTTGGGCTATAGACAGCACTGGATAAATCTTCAAATGTCATCAATACCATCTCTAGTATGATGTTTAAAAATGATAGAGATAGGGTCACTTTTTTGCACTAGTTGATAGACATCAGGTAACATCCTCCACTGTGCTTGGTACAGTTTGATACATATAATTTTTGTCCGAATTTCTTTTTCTAAAATCAGAGAGATTTCATTCAACTTGACTTTAGTTCATCTTCTTCATTTTCCATTTTTTGTTGCATGGCCCTGATGGCCCCTTGCTGCTTTGCCTTTGCCACTGACAATAGAGTCTATGACTCTATACTTTGTGCTTTTACTTTATATTGGACCATACGGTATCTAGTTTTCTTTTCTTTTATACAGGTTGCATCTTTCCCATTTGATGACCACAACTGCCCTCCTATTCAGCTTATAAAATTGTTTTGTCAAAGTGCCTACTCATGGTTGAAGGAGGACATTGTAAATGTGGTAGTTGTTCACTGTAAAGCTGGCAAGGCAAGGACGGGGTTGATGATATGTAGTCTTCTTCTATTCTTAAAGGTGAGATTTGATTTCCAGCAACATCAAAATTATGGGAATCATCCATGGGAGAAAATTTGCTGCTATGATATGGTTTATCAACCGATGTTATTTTGCCTTACTGCAGTTTTTCCCCACAGCTGGGGAGTGCATTGACTATTATAACCAGAAAAGATGTGTAGATGGGAAGGGGCTTATTCTCCCAAGCCAGATTGTTAGTCAAATATTTCGTAGAAAATTGATTATGTACAAGGCCTGCATTATAAGTTGAGCTACTAATCTGTTTTTGTGCTTTTATCAGAGGTATGTAAAATATTTCGACCAAATCTTGACTCACTTCAATGGTGAAACGCCTCCAGGACGTAGGTACTCTTCTGATTATTCATTTCCCAAATGCATCACTCTACCTATGGAAAGGTACTAAAAACTGCATTGTGGCAGGTGCATGCTAAGAGGATTTCGGCTTCACAAGTGTCCGTATTGGGTTAGGCCTTCCCTCACCATATCGAATCATAATGGTAGGCTACGAGAATCTCTTTATTTTCGTTTCATGACATTGAAGGTTTTGTTTTCTGTAGGTTGATCTTATGTTGGCATCATTTATATGGGAAAGCTTTCATAGTTCATCTCTCCGATGATCGGACTCTTCGAAATAGTCTGAGTACTCCGACAAGACATGAGTATGGGTATGAGATATAGGTCGGATCCTACAAGTTCCAACCGAACACTTTGTCGTTTTTTCCTTCCTCTTCTTTCTTCTTTCTTTCTTTCTTTCTTTTTTCTTTTCATTTTCTTTCCTTTTTCTTCTTTCCCCTTTTTGCTCTCTATTATACCTAGTATCGCCGTCAAAAGGGTGATATAAAGGTAGCGACGCTAGGCATTCCCGTCTTGTTCTTGTTCTCTCTTTTCTTTTTTTTTCCTTCTTGGTCTCTCTGTATCGTTAGTTTAGGGCTTTGTTTGTATAAAATGAAAATGAGTTCCATATAGTGCTACTTGGTGCTCCATCAAGTCCAAATTGCAATCAAGTCCCTCATTTTCTATTTTATATAACATTTAGTAATTCTCATAATTGAAAACTAAACCTAAAAATTCTATTTTATTTGTTTTAAAACTCCAAAATTCTATTTTATTCATCTTAACCTTTATTCAATACTCATTTCCATCTTTGTGAATAATTAATTTTGGTCTATTCAAAATGACGTCTTGGAATAGTAAAAAAATTGAAGTTTGAAAGACTTATCCACGTTCCGGTGTCCAAAATTTGGACTCTTTGTAGTCATATCCCCGTATCCTACATTTTAGCAAATAAAAGATCTGACACTTAGATACGTACCCGTACCCGAGTCCTAGCATCATTTTTTTTTTTATAACCGTGGATGTTTGGGCCAGCTTGCGCTCACCTCGACTAATCTCATGGGGCCTTGAAATTTACAGCTGGATACTCACCTCAGTGGCCCTGAGGGGACTCGAATTGATGACCATTGGGAAGCAAACTCAAAATTTGACCAATTGAGCAACCCCTCAGGGTTGAGTCCTAGCATCATAGGTTCATCTTTATTTAAGATGTTCAAAACATTTTACTTTGTTCTTATTGCAGACTTTTATTGTGTTGCCTACTCAAGTTCTTTAAATTCATTTTGTGAGGCTACGTGGTTAAAATTTCAAAATCTAGTATTCTGTGTTCTCATTATGGAATTGTAATGATAGAAATCTCTACATTCTGAGAGTGGTCAGGTTATGATTAAGACACTCAATTGCAGCTGCCCAAGTAATTTATATTTTTAGTTTTAGGTACACTCTTTTACAGAATGACAACTAGAAAAAAAAAAAAAGAGAAACAGATTCATCAAAGAAGAAAAATGGGCTGACATGAACTTGCTATGCTTTCTTGTACTGAGTTTTGAGAAGGACACGAACACAGAAACATATAGATTTTCCGCTTTTAAGCATGTTCAAAACTCTCGTGTTGTTTAGTCCTGCATGACTTGTGTATCTACAGTTCATGAATAGCTTTACACAGTAATACCTATCGTGTTTATTTGTTATTGTACAGGAGTTCTGTTTTCAACAAAAAAGCATCCAAAAACAAAGGATCTCATGGTAACTTCCCTTGCTGAGAGTGTATCTGACATATTAAAATCTCTTTTCCATATTCTCTCTTTTGAATGGGAAAAGAGTTGGTTTTTTTTTTGGCGTTTCTTATTTTGGGGACTGTGGCAGGTGAGCTAATCTAATAATAGTTCATTTTCGCAGCCAGAAGATTTTTGGATTCGTGCACCGAAGAAGGGAATTGTGGTTTTTGCACTACCAGGGGAACCTGGTCTAACAGAATTGATGGGGGACTTCAAAATCCATTTTCACGATGGCCAAGGAGATTTTTACTGGTCCGTGAATGGTTATTCTTGATCTTATTACGGTTTTATATATCTCAACACACTGAATATCTGATGAAACAAGTGATATGATCGGTGATCGCATGTGACCTGGTGAATGATTTGATCACGTTAGATATTCCCGAAGAATGTAGATATAGCGATAGATAGATCAAATAGTGGCAAAGAAATGCATCTAGTCTTTAATCACCATCACCCTTCATTAGATTACAAGAAGCCATACTGTTTTTGCCCACTGACTGTTCCACGTCTTGTTTGGAAACTTATCTTTCTTCTCTATTAGTAACTGTATTGATTTAACTTCTATAAACATAAACTCACATTATTTCCCTTCTCAGCTGGTTAAACACGACAATGATGGAAAACAGAATCATTTTAGAAGGTGCCGATCTTGATGGCTTTGATAAGGTAAACTAAGCGCCCTGGCCAAATGAATGTTGCTTCTGAGAATCTGCTTAACTCTGTGTCAATTCAAAATATATAAATCCAGTCCCTATTAATGTAGCAGTTTTTCTCTTTCGAGTTTTTTAAGATTTCATTTTCATTTCCTTTTTGTTTTGTTCTGCTCGGTTAATGGCTTAACAACTGTACTTTGCAGAGAAAGTTGCCATCCCCTGGGTTTCAGGTTGAAATCGTGATGATTGATTATGACGGTACCATCCCATCACAGGTCAAACCTGATCAGGACACCAAGAGTGCTGATGGAAGGTCGAGAAATGCTCCTTCCTCGAGTAATGAAAACAATGCTAATTCTGAACAGAGTAATGCCTCTGGGAAACAAAACAATCAAGATGATGTATTTTCCGACAGTGAAGGCGAGGAAAGTAGTTCTTCAAGAACCACCATAGGTAACACGTCCTCCGCTGCAAAAACTGCAACATATAATGACTCTGGTAGCTCAGTCGAGAGAATGTCCGCCATGACAAATCAGACCGAACAGCTCTCTCTGGGAAACAAAGAACCCACAAATTCACACTCTAATGCTTCCAATCAAGTTAAAATTGATGGGGTTGAGAGAACTTCTATTCCGAACCTGGATTCCAACGTTATCAAGGCTATTGCTGCAGATGCTTCTGTTTTTGGTTTTGGAGACGATGAAGATTACGAGAGTGAATAAATAATGTTTATGGTGTCAGTAGCACAAGTGAGAATGAAAAACAGATTACTGAAATTAATTCCCTTTTCTTTATTGCGTTCTTTATATTTGTTTCAGGATTTTGGATTTTTGATATCTGTGATAGTAAAGTTTCTTCGCTATTTTATCAAGTTAGTATGCAGATCACTGATGGGTTTAATGTCTGAATGCATAAATCTTGGCTGTTTCTGAGTTTGGCAATTGGCAATTGGCACTTGCTCATACTGTGAAAAGTGCTGCAGTACTGAAGTTTGACGCGTTCTTGAGGGAAAATGCCGTAATAGTATTTCTTAGTGATTGAGATGAGCTATAGCTTAATTATGTGTTAATTATGTTTGTTAGATTGAACTCAATGCAAATTTGTGAAATTGGAAAAAATGAAGAAAAACAAACGAAAACGAAATAAATTCAAAATTCAGATATCAAAGTGTAAATATCCAACAGCTTATTCAAACCATGAAACGATGATTGAAGATGACATGTGATCAATTGGATGCTATTGAAGGTCATATGAATGAAATATAGTCGATTTTCACAAATCAATTTTCAACCGAAAAAGTTATACTCCAAATTTTTAGCCTCAACTTGCAACCTATTTTTTGAATAGCAAATGTTCGAATAGGAAAAATTGTAGCCCTTTGAGTTATCTTTGCAACGCATTTTGAATTAACTCAATTGGATATCAAAAGAAAAAATTATGATCAAAATACCGAAAATTACTCAAGTTCAATACCGCGTGGTAGCTGTACATGGCTCGTGCCCATGCCAAATTTTCTGTGACAAGCCAATTTCCTTTTTTTGATTCAAACTCTTATTGACAACAACTTTGAGACGATTTCTTAACCTAAATTCAACCCTTATAAAGAGATAACAAGGGTTACACATTGAAAACCCTTTATTGTCTCTTCATATAAAATAATATCATCAAATTTATCAAGAATAAGTGGCCAATTACTATATTTTACTAGAGTAGACAAGCCATAACAAGGAATTGAAGCCAATTGCATCAAAATTTTGAAGAACTCAACCTTGGATTTGAAGATACACATCTTTTGCATTCTATCATGATCTAGGTTATATTTTTCTATTATTCTTCTTGTAATTTACTTAAAAGCATGCTAGGCTAGAGCAGTTTGTATTGGATGAAAATGAACATTATTGTTTCTAATTCAAGACTAGTGGTTTAGCATTTTTGAGGCTCTTGATTGATTACTCATTGCATTATTTAATTATTTGACCATTATCTGCTTGTTGTAGTGTTGGAAGATTCACAATAAGTTTAGAATGCGAGGAAATTAATATATGCGTAATAGATTATATGAATAACATTTATTATGTGTGCAATCATATGAATAATCTAAATTTTAATGCATTCTAATCATTCGATATCGGGTTAGGAATAGATTCGGGTAATGATTATGATATATTTTATTTGTCTTGAAAAATAAAATTATATATAGAGGTGGCAATGGGCCTAGCCGGCTACGCACGCCGAGCTCATGGCTCGTTTGTAACTAGCCGAACTTCGGCTTGCGAGCTCGTCGTTTTTTTATGATAAACCTTTTTTAAAAAAAAAAAATAAATCCTTGATTTTGGATGAGCCCATGAGCCGCTCGTCAAAAAACGAGCCGAGCCGAGCCAGCCTGCTATGCTCGGGCTCATCTTTTGACGAGCCCGAACGGCTCACGAGCCGCTTTTTTACGACTCGACCGCTCGGCTCAATTGACACCTCTAATTATATATCATAACTTTATCGATTGTTAGAAATCATGAATATGATTAAACTACATAATCAATAATTGAAATAGATAACAATAGGCTGATTCGAAATCCAATACAATCATCCATAATTTGATTTAAAAAATCCAGATTTTACAACTTTATTAGTTAATTTAGAATGATCACAAAATCAAACTCTCTTTTGTTTTACGAAATTCGAATTACATAGAAAACTTGTAAATTTGAATTGAATTTATTGCATGTGGGACGATATTCTCAATTCGCTAATTGTATTACTTGTTTACAATCGCGTACGTTTGCGAGTTTGGCACGAAAAAGTTTTTTGTGCCGCTGTCGGGGAATGAAATATTTAATTTGAATTTATAAGTTTATATAGGATTCGATTGTTTTTTATTTTTTTTTGTAAAATTTGACTACCCACCCTAATCTCTCTCGTGATTGGTATTCTTTCAAGTACTATTCAACAATATATGCAGGATTCTGATGATGGCAAATGCAACAAATAATCTCAATATGGATAATGAGGATATGCTTGTAGAAGACATAAATTTTGAGATTTGTAATGTGATGCATTATACTAGGCAATGCTTGTATATATGCACTAATCCCTTTATGTTCGAACTTTCGTGGTTTAAACAATATTTGAGATGTCGAAAATAAGTAATTAACAAATTCGATGAAAGCTATCTGTCTGAAGGCGAATATGTATCTATACATCCAAATTATGACATCATTCTAAAGGGAGTTGGTCCTCTATTGAATGAGGAGGCACTTACAAACTATTATAATGAACTTGTCATGTTAGGTGAAAGCAAAATACGTCCTGTAGATTCCATCTTTTGGGATGAATTTAAAATTTGGTCATATAATCCAGTTGAAAATGTTGATAGTAAAGAATTGTCATTGCACGTGGATTTAGATTGTGAGTCAATCATTCAACCCGAGAATATATTATTTATTGAAGAAGAGTATAAAGAGGATGAAATATTAACTACAAAGGGACCAAGCGAAGAAGTGACAATCAATGGAGATGAAATTAATACACATTATTTCAACTTCACCGATTGCCTAATAATTGAATTTGTGATTAAGCCCAAAGAAGATGAAGAAGTCCACATAGTTGAGTCCGAGTCGGATGGTATAGGCAAGCCATATCACCTTGGAGGAGGCAATTTCAAAATTTGGATAATCAACGAAGAGTAAAGTAAAGTCAATAGAAGTAAATTGAGTAATGCATCAAAAACTTTCTTCAACATTCCATGATGCAGATTGCTAAAGTCAAGTTAAAGACTATAAATAAAACTCTTATTGGGAGACAACCCAATTTTCTTTCCATTTTATTTAATTTATTTTTTTAGATTTAGGATATGAGTTTAATTTTGTTTTTATAGGTATCATCATTCATGCCTTGTTTCCCTTTAGGCTGGTGAATTTACTGTTGGTTTATTAGACCGTAGGCTAAGTAATATTTGTTCTAGGTTATTTGATATCTAATATTTGATTTTCAGTAACACGATATCACGGAACACTCAAACCAACATTGATCAAGGGGACAACGTGATGAAGAGGACCTATCGGCTCTTGCACTTAATGCTATAACACTCGCCACTTTCTAATAAATTCGGGGAGTATTTTCTTTCTTTTCTTTCCCGTCCCGTAATATGCTTATTTGCGCTTTAAAACATTGAGGACAACATCTATCTTAAATTTGGTGGTGAAAAATATTGAGTTTTTGCTTTTGTGTGTGCTTTATCATGGGAAAAATACAAGAATGTTGAGAAATTTTAAAAAATTCGAAAAAAAAAATAAATATATTTTCTAGTTTTATTTATGTGCTTATGTAGGTTAGATAAATATACCTACTGTGATGCATATATATGGAACTATGTGTTAAATTATAAATTGCGGAAAATTTACATGTTATGGTTGATTTATGCTTATTCACGTGAAATTTGACATTTTTTGCGCACAAGATTTATATATTTGCCTACATGCATATAGTTGGAATTATGTATTAGATTATAAATTGTGAAAAATTACGTGTAAATGCTAATTTATGCTTAATCATGTGAAATTTGATATTTTTGAGCACAAGAGTTATATTTTGCATCATGAAAAAATAATTTGATTCAAAATTCGAATATGTTGAAAAAAAATTAATTAGTGGACCTTAGATGCTAAATCCAAATAACTACTAAACTATATACCCTTAAACCAATTCTAGGATAGTTTGGAGGTAATTGAGTTGTTGTAGGGAGACATTGAGATGAATGTGAATTCCATATGCGCTAAATTTTGTGTGAATTGTCTAATGTCAATAAGATGAAAAATAGGTAAAAACTTAAGTTAGAAGTTGGTTTTTTAGAATAAGTATCTAATAAAGGATATTGTATTAATCATTGCATGAAAACAAAAAAAGAAAAAATCTTGTCTCATTGTAAAACTTCTATTCGTAGCCTTTATGACTCAAGTGATTAAGTCTGCAAGAGTATCTAAAATCTAGTGTGCTATAGTCACCCGATATGAAAGTTATCGGCCAAAAGTTCGCTACAAAGTTCATTTAAAAAGTTTAATCGAAAGAAGTCTGCACACAATATGAAAAAAAAAAATATATATATATATATATATTATTAGATGCCTTGACTAAGCCCAAAACACTTATTTGAGATAATTTAAACATTTGACAATAAATTATTAACTTAGTTGATTCTTGGAGGTTGAAACATTTAAAATTAAGAAGAATCCTCATTTGTTGAAGTGTTAAACTACAATTAGTAAGATATAACCAAAATAGAGACAGTAAGAATTAGTATATAAATGCATCCTTAAATCACACCTCGAGAGAAAGTTAAATAAATAAGTTTGAGGGTGTGAATCTCACAAGAGGAGAAATGATAAATTTGACTATTGATGATCAGGATTTAAATCATTTTTTGAATTTATGATAATTGACGTGAATTTTCACACACGTCGGTTTTGCATTGGATAAGTATAAGTTAATTTTAACATTGTGATTTTGTAACAGTTCAAAGTTTAAATACATATATTCCAATCTTTAGACCAAAGGCAAATTATCTAACCATGTGTGTTTAAAATTTTTGTTTAAGTTATATTATAGTTTTTTTTTAGGACAAACAAATATTAAAGTTTGTGGATGTTTGACAAGTGTATTTTGTACACTTATTTAGACCATTAAATTAGAGTATTTGTCAGTGATTTAGATAAGTTATAACCAATTATGTTTTTTATATTAAACTTAATGCAAATTGGTGAAATTGGAAAAAATGAAGAAAAATGAAAGAAATACAAAGTTCGGGGACCGAAGTATAAACATCCAATACTTGATTCGAACCATAAAATGACGATTGAAGATCACATATGATCAACTGGATGCAGTTGGAGGTCAAAGGAGAGAGATATAGTTGAAGTATCTTCATAAATCAATTTCCAGCCATATAAGTTTTGCTCCAAGTGTTTAGCCTTAAGTTGAGACCCATTTTTCGAATGACAAATGTCCTAATTGGAAAAATTATATTCTTAAGGAATTGTAGCTATTTGAGTTATCTTTGCAATGAATTTTGAATCACCTCAATCGAATATCGAGAGAAAAAGTTATAACCAAAATACCAAAGGCTACTCAGAGACAATACCGAGCAGTAGCTATACCTGCGCGCTCCATGGCCAAATTTTCTGTTGACAAGCCAATTTCCTTTTTTAATTCAAACTCTTATTGGTAACAACCTTGAGACGTTTTCTTGACATAAATTCAACCCTTATAAATAGATAACAAGGACTGCACATTGAAAACCCTCTCTTACATTTTCATTCACAATAATACCATCAAATTCATCAAAATAAATGGTCAATTACTATATTTTGAGAGATGAGTCAAGCCCTAATAAGGAATTGAAGCCAATTATATCAAGATTTTAAATAATTCAACCTTGGATTTTAAAATAAACATCTTTTGCATTCTATCATGATTCAGATTATATTTTTCTATTATTCTTCTTGTAATTTACTTAAAAGCATGTTAGGCTTAATTTGTTTTTGTATTGGATGAAGATGAAACATGTTGTTATTTATTTCTAATTCAAGACTAGTAGTTTAACATTTCTTATTTTTTCTTGATTAATTTTGCATACCCATTGCATTATTTAATTGTTTAGCCACCAATTAAATAATTAGTTACATGTAGCGTTGTGAGATTCGCAATAAGTTTAGAACGCGACAAAATTAACATATGTGCAATAGTTGTTAGGATTAACATTTATCACGTGTGCAATCATAGAGATAATTTAAGATTTAATGCATTTTAATCATTCGAATTTTGGCTAAGAATAGATTCAGATCATGATTATGATATATTTAATTTGTTTTGGAAAAAAAAATTTATATATCATAACTTTATCGATTGCCAGAACGCATGAATATGATTAAACTTAGGGCTGTCCGTGGGCCGGTTCAGTTCTACTCGGTTCCAAAATTTTCGGGTATTTAATAAATGGACCCGTCATGTCCAAATATAATTATGGAACCGTTCGGGTTCGGTTCGGTTCCTTTCGGTTCCATGCCATAATTAAATTTTTTACATTTACAACAACACTACATAGATATAACTAATGACATTTCATTCGTAACTTTTACAAATTAACGTAATTCAATTCAAAAATATATAAATAAATAACTGTCGAATAACATTAATTCAATGCATACAAATACCAAAAAGTAGATATTAATAATAAAATGTCGGTGATCCATATTAAAAAATTGAGGTCCAAGGCTTAAAATTATGAAATGATCTGATTTAATTAATTAATTTGTTAATTTATTTAGAAAAAAATAAAATAATTTAATTAATTCAATAAATAAAATAAAAAAAATATTTAGTTTCGATTCTTATTAAAGTATAATTTAAAAAAATTTGTTAATTTATTTAAATAATAATAATTTAATTAAAAAAATAAAAAAATTATTTAGTTTCGGTTCTTGGTCTAGACCCAACCCATACACATCGGTTCTCAATTCGGGTATTTAACTTGTGAAGAACCGCTCGGTTCGGTTTGGGTTCGGTTCGGGACTTTTGGACACCCCTAATTAAACTACATAATTAAGAATTGAAATAGATAGCAATAGGAGGATTCGAAATCCAATACAATCATTCATAATTTGATAAAAACCCTAATTTTACAAATTTATTGGATTAATTTAGAATAATCACAAAATCAAACTCTCTTTTGTTTTACATAATTCGAATTCCAGAGAAAACTAATAAATTTGAACTGAATTTATTTTATGTGGGACGATACTCTCAATCCACTAATTTTATTACTCGTTGACAATCTCGTACGCTTGTAGATTTCGCACAAACAGAATAGCTCGTACCATTTCTAAAAGTATCTCTAAGAGACTCTATTTTTAAAGAATATATTCTATCATTTGGAGAGCATCTATAAATTTAAGAGCGTTAACATTTTGGAGAGTCAAACACACTCTCTAAATTAAAATGTTAATTTAAAGAGCCTCTTGGAGTATGATTTTAAATATTGACTCTTTAAAATAGAGAGTATATCAAGTTTAAAGAGTCGTTTGGAGATGCTCTAACCAAATGGAAAAAGTCTCTGGTATCATTTTGACCGTAATTTCTACTTGTTTAGGTCAGATTAAAACCAAAGTTTGGAAATCCCCTCGTCTCTCTAAGGAAACAATTGAAAGAATTGAGGGTAAGTTAGGCTGCCCATTCCCTGCAGGACTTCGTTAGATTCTTGTTCTCCGCGTTCAATAAATAGCATAAATCGAGCTGGATTTTCAATTCATCTGCATCTGAAAATTTGGTCTTATGCCTTCAAAATCTCAAGACTGCACCTACGCATATTCTCTGTAGATTTTGAAGGGTGAATTTTTACTAATATTTCTGTCCCATATCTTCTGTAGAAAACTTGACTAGTGAGTGCATATGTACTTTAGGCACCTTATCTTATAGGCTAGTTGTAATGACAAGTTCTATCCGTATCAGATCTCATGATCTGATTCTCACTTAAGTGAACAAATATCCCAACTTGTATGCAATCCTATGCATGCGCTGAATCTCTAAACCGTATCTATATTGGGTGACAGGATCGTTCAAAGTGATATGCCACTGCTATTATATTCTCTTTTTCTTACTTCACCTTTCCCTTCAGAATTGCACGAGGATTCCACATCTTGGAATTGGATTTGGGAACAATAAAAATACTTTCTTTTGCCAATTTTTGCAATACTAATGTTATTCAAAACTGCTATCCCTCCAAAACCATGCCAAAATTTCAAGACTGTTGTCAAAATATTAATTCAAGAACTATATGTTGTCTTTACATAATCTCTATCCCTCCAAAACCATGCCAACAAACTTAATTTCTTGGAAATTTCCCGTCATTTATAGGTTAAAGCTTATCAAGTCTAAAACAATTTAGGTGAAGCAAGTTAGAATGAACTGGTAGACCAAAAGTAACGTGATCTGTTACTTTAGTTGATAATCTAATTGCTTACAATCAGTGGCGAATCCAGGATTTGAGGTCAGCTAGGGCGGCCATTGACCATTTATCGTCGAGAGTAACAACTATAATAGTGATATCATTTATTAATATTTAATTAAATAATATTAAAAATTCTTCAATATATATGTAAATTTCCTAAAACGTAAAAATCATATAACTCGATAGGGGGATATTCTTCTGAATCAGATACAAAATTATTCACATTGAATTGAGCCAAAACTTTTTTGCATTATTTAACAACTCGTGTGCTCAACTAGAAATAGTGATGGGCTAGATGCACCACTGGAAGAACTAAGTTGGAACAACCATATATTCTACAAATTCCCTAATTTATCCCAAACAAATCACAGCCACAACCACATATTATCACATATTCTCAAATTCACAAAATTCCTAATTTTCATAAATCATAAACCTCACCAGACCACAACCATATCAATTTGGTTTTAGGAGTGGCCTTAATTTCCCCAATCCACTTTAGCAACTGAGATTCCATCTTTCATCCCCAAATCCAAGAAAAAAACCCTATAACTTTGAATCATCCGTTTGTTTAATTGCAAAGAAAACGAAACGATCCAAGAAAGAAATTATCATAAAACACACAATACTCAATTCATACACACAAAATCATTGTAATAATTATGGATTTGTTGGCCCAACAATGAAATTGATGGAATTGAACTCACATGAAACACTGTTTTTTCTTCTCCTCCTCCAAGACCTCCACCAACCCAACATTTTTGAGTCAGATTCGCTGCCACGAAACACCATCATTTCCATTTCAACTACCATGAACACCTTCCTTCTTAAATCCCTTATTAAGTCTTAGCTCTGGGGTTTACTCTTTCCTTCCCCATTTCCCATGAATGCTTCTTCCTTGAAATGCAATTGAAATATGATTCACAATTCAATTATACATACCATTAAACCATCCAATGGATTAGCCCAATTATTTTTATTTTTTTAAATATAAGAGGCACAAAAGAAAAGGCCCACAATTTTTTAAAAATGGCCCAATCTACTCTCTTTCATGTTCCTCACGCAGCCAAGCTTCCATCCTTTGTTCCTATTAATCAGTACCTCATCCCCAAGGAGGGTTCCATTGAATCGAAGGATGAAAGAATCTCATAGAAATGAGCATTTGTGTCTCTTTGACCCCGAGTCTCAATAAAAGATCCGAAGTTTCTTCTTGCTGGTAAAAGAAATGATTGGCCGGACTGAAGAAGCTCTCGGCGGACCCAGCACGGGCGACTGCGGGGGTTGGCCAAGTGCTGGGTCCACCCTTGCTTACAATAGTTTTGGGTGCATGCCTACACCGCGGCAACATCAAAAATAAATGACGATTTACTATGATGGTGTATTAACTGAGATGAGACTGAACCAGTAAACAAACCAAAGATTCTTTTCACAAACCTCATTTGGTTGGAAGTACATTATTAAAAGACCAGTTCAAAGTCAATCACAGTGTACCAAAATCCCAGTCCAAAAGTCTCATGTAGATTAGGAAATTAGTATGTGAATTTCTCAATTGCTAGCCAGCAGAAAGAAGGGAGACAAACCATTATACATAAGCGCAAACATGCACGGTCAGATCTTCCCGGACAATTCCAGCAGGTATGCTTTGATATCATATGAGAAATTTTACGAAATCATGCTTGCATATTATGTGACAAATATAACAAAATATATCGCAAGAAAATGGCAGAACTTCAGTAGGTCATTTGCCATAAAATGCAGTTGATCATATGCAACATTCAACAATGCTGAACAAAAAACCAGGTTTTCATTCGTATAATAGTATTACCTTTTTTGTGAGAAGAAACAGGCATTTTGCTTGATGAAAAACAAGAAAAAATCAAGTTGGTACACAGTTTCTATAATGGTGCTGAAATTTATACACTACCATGTTTTAAATCAACTGATGCATGTAATTTCTAGCAATCCTATAATTTTAGTGTTCCAATATCTCAACTATTCTTCCTGTACAGAAAAATTCACATAACTTGCATAGGGCATGCAATACAAATATACAATCAAGCTATTCAAAAGGCAAAAGACGCAATCTTCGTGTATATGTCATGGAAAAAGGACCGTTCAAACAAAAGTTGAGTGGCAGATTACAGGTAACAAATGATACCACAGCAAAGAAGCCAAAGATACAACAATGGAAGCACAAACAGAAATTGCAACAATGCTATGGTTCGATAAAAACAATAATGAAAACTTGACAACGATTTATCCTTTCTAAATCTCATTGAGTTCATCTATAAGCTATCATTTGAACTACCATTACCATTTGATAACCTCCGAAAAGCACATGCTACAAAAGTCCTTCCAGAAAAGAGGCTAAATCTTGACTTATTTGAGGATCGAGTTCCATTACTAGTTGACGGAGCAGCAGCTGAAGAAACAATTCCACCTCCACCAATTATAGTTCCACTCACGATTGGAGGGAATTCCACTCTATCATCCTGTGCTCCTTCATCGCTGACACTCACATCCATGGCCTCTGGTTCAATCTCATCTGCGTCCAAATTCACAGCCAATGACATCCTCCTTGCCCTCAACCAATCCGCAACTTCACTAGTTACTCCCCTGCACTTCTTTACCTTTATCTTCACCAAATTGGGGCACCCAAAAGCGAATGCCTCAATCCCTGAATCTGTCACGCGACACCCCTTTATACAAAGCTTCTTCAACGCCATACATTTTGCCGCAATACATGAAATCTCAGGATCCCCAATTGTTTCACTCCCACAAAGTGCCAACCTCTCCAACTTCTTACAATTTGTGGCTATTGCCATCAAACTCACAGAACTCGGGTTTACCCCAATAAGAACCAATTCCACGAGATTCACACTATTCTTCGCTATAGCAATCAACCCCTGGTCACCTATCCTATTCGTCCTCCACCCATCAATATGGAGCTTCCTCAAAAGCTTGCAATTCTCAGCTACTGCACAAATTCCCTCATTTGAGCAATCCGGAGCTTTCACCAAGTGAAAGATCTCCAAGTCTGGGCTCTTCGATATTGCCATTAGCCCAATATCACTCACCTGCAGCCTCTCCAAATGAATCTCTGTTAAACAATTTTTTCCCCCTGCAATAGTCTCCAACAACCTATCCCAGTCCCCCGAACACCTGAGAATCTTCAAAGACTTCAAGTTTTTGGAGCCAATAATCATGGGCCAAAAACATTGTCCGCTATAAAGCTCCTTAAGAGTAATTGACTTGAGCGAGGAAGCCGCGGCCCCAGGGCCAATCGGCTCAGCTGCAAAGCCATCATTGATGCCCCGTAAACGCTTAACGGAAAGTTCTTCCAAGGATGAACAATTGTTTAAAAGAGCATTCATGCCTTTAGCACCAAACATACATGATCCACATGAGAATTTGCGGAGAGATTTGCAATTCTTACCCAAAGCATACATTCCTTGATCTGAGATTTCGCGACAGCCACGGAGCTTGAGGCGGGTGAGATTCTGGCACCGCATAGAGATCAACGTCAAAGCTTCGTCATTTACACTAACGGATTTGCGGTCACAGCGGAGCGCTAGCTTTGTGATAGAATCGAACCGCGTGAAGATGGAAGGGAGGTGCACGTTGACCTCCGCGGTGGCGTTAAGAGCCAGGCGGTGGCGGCTCTGACCCTCCACGACCAACCACCGACGACAGACCAAAGAACACTGCTTCCTGTCGCGGGAGCTTAAAGATTGAAAGATTAAAGCTAAGCATTCATCAGGTATCTCAGAAATATAATCTTCTTGTTGATTTACAAAAATATCCTCCGGAAACTGTGAGTTTAGATTCAAATCATTGACGGTGTAGCGGTGGTGGTGAAGGGAAAGGCTTGGATTACGCAGATGCCTTGAATTGCCAGGAGAATAACCCTGGCCAGTGGACGGTGATTGGCCCATGGAGCGATTAATACACAAGCGCCTCCGTACGAAATCCAGAAAATAGTGGTGGGTGAAGGATGAATTTTAGATCTAGTCTAGGTTTATGGCTTTTATTAAAGAGAAGTTGAAAATTTGACCCGTCAAAAGGAGGTGACGAGGCTGCAGGGTACACGCCACGACCAAATACCAGAGAAAATTGTTGATTTTACCAGAAAATGGTTTCCGAATTTCGAAATTACTACCATTTCAATTATTTTGAAATATTTCATTCTTATTTGAATATTCCATTATTTCCCATGTTTAGTCAGCGTATTTAATATTTTCTACATTTTTCTTCAGCAACCTTAAATTAAATTAAATATGGATGTAGTCGAATCTTCTGCCAACACTGGAGCCCGTTGCACCGGGCTTACCTATTGCAGTTTATTTCTCCTGTGTAGTTTGTGGGCTACTGCACATAGAACGAAATTTACCCAGTGCGCACTCACGGGTAGCGACTACATATTCCTATGTCAACATAAAAACAAAATAAAAATAAAAATATGGAAGTAGTCAACTTTGGATAGTTCCAAACATAAATATACAATGTGGAAGTATTATGTTTAAAACACCGTAAAAAATTTGGTTCGAGATAAACATGATAATGTAATGTATTTTTTTTTATAATTGTCTCATAAAGATAGACTTGCTTCATTTTTTTTATTTGCTTCAAATTATATATCATTTTTCTTATTAAAAATATAATTATTTTTTAGCTTTTTTTTAATATGTCTCTATTTAATTTGTCTGGTTATCAATAAATATACATTACTCCTTTTTAAAATTATTATTATTTAATATCGGGGTATATTAGAAAAAACGAAAGAAAAATTCATATTTCCAACTATATTAATTACATTTTCTTAATACGTACATAATTTTACGTTTTTAAAAATGAATTATTGATAAGTAAACAATACTTTTATGTTTTTATAAATTGTGTAAATAGAGAGTGATCGAGCATTTATAAATATGATCCAAACATGGACTTCGTTTTTTAGGAAGACAGACTCGAAATTCTACATGCATGCATTTGATATTTTTATTTTCCTTTAAATTGTCTAGAAGAATTTTCGTAATAATCTTTAGAAATAATTAATTTTGGCCGATGACATGAATGTCGGAACGTGTGAATTATTACTTTCATTTCCATGCCTCGATAACGTGCCGTCAGTATAGATATAATTCACCCCCACCCCCACCCCCCAACATTTCCAATTTTTTTTTTTTTTAATGTATTTCGAGGGAGGGGAATGGATTAGCTCAATTAGCGTTCATTGCATGGTCCGCCCATAATAAATGTTGAGTACATTGTGGGCATCACTTTGTCCATTATATTATTTTGAAAAGATAAATTCAAGGTAGAAAGGTTAATTATGTGGATATAAAATTGAATAGAATGTTTATTAAAGGTTTATACACAAATTATATACATAGGCTCTGTCAATTCACAATTGTATTTCATAAAATATGTGATTGAAAATAAGTTTGAAAAAAATATAAATTTAAAAAAGTTTGAGCAAAAAAGGAGCTTGTTATTTTGTTATTTTTTTTTTCTTGATATCCAGGTATCCACCTTCGACGACTAATCCTGAAGTCTACGCCTTGGCCCCTTAAGACGCAAATCGGTAAACCGCGGGATGTGCTCCAAACTGGCCAGGGTCCAAGAGTCCCCCCACTAATCTGTCAAAGTGCTGAGCGAGTCAACATATGTCGCAGCTTGTTATTTATAAGAGTAATAGATGGCTTGTGCTTGTAACTTTTGCTTCGATGGAGGGGGCGTCAAAACCTATGGGCTATTTCAATTAATAGTTAATGTAAAAACTTAAACGATTTATTTACCGAGTCGAACTTTTAGAGTTAAACGCACGTCTACGGATAAAGATATCAAAAGCAAATGACTCAAAAGATAAGATGAAATTAGATGCTTGAATTGATTTATCAAAGAAAGTTATCAGAAGGAAAGAAAAATTTGAAAAGTAGTTACCTTTGATGATTACAACTAAGAGTACTTTGACCATTTTTACGTAAATCAAATTCTTTAGTATCAACGCACACATGTTCAACTACGTCTTCAGAACAATATTCTCGTGGAAAACTCGTGGGGATCCAAATTAAAGTTCCGCAATTTGTGACCAATTCTCCGTCAACGCATAGACTTAAGAATAATAATATCTAATAAATATCTACCTATATATATAGCACACATACGCGTACTTATCTCAGTTTTTAAACAGTTCTGATATCATACCTTTAAGGAAATCATGTACATATTTCAGTTTAAAAAAGGTGGACTTTTGGTTTTTTTTTTGTGACGTAAAAACTCGCAGTTGTTACCTGCAGTCGCGGAGGCCCCGACCATCTCGAAGGGGCGGAGGTCCGACTACTGTGAGTGCGCACTGAGTAAACATTAATCAATGTACAGTAATTCGCAAACCACACATGAGAGGTAAACCGCACAAAACAAGTCTGGTGTGACGGGCTTGACCGATGAAGTGTTGACAGGAGATTCGAACTNAAAATATGTTATTGAAAATAAGTTCGAAAAAAATATAAATTTAAAAAAGTTTGAGCAAAAAAGGAGCTTGTTATTTTTTATTTTTTTTGATACTCAGGTGTCCAACTTCGGCGACCAATCCTGGAGTCTGCGCTTTGGCCCCTCAAGACGCAGATCGGTAAACTGCGGGATGTGCCCCAAATGGCCAGGGTCCAAGAGCCCCTCCACTAATCTGTCAAAATGTCGAGCGAGTCAACATATGTTGCAGCTTGTTATTTATAAGAGTAATAGATGGCTTGTGCTTGTAACTTTTGCTTCGATGAAGTGGGTGTCAGAACCTCTAGACTATTTCAATTAATAGTTAATGTAAAAACTTAATTGATTTATTTACCGAGTCGAACTTTTAGAGTTAAACGCACGTCTACGGATAAAGATATCAAAAGCAAATGACTCAAAAGATAAGATGAAATTAGATGCTTGAATCGATTTATCAAAGAAAGTTATCAGAAGGAAAGAAAAACTTGAAAAGTAGTTACCTTTGATGATTACAACTAAGAGTACTTTGACCATTTTTACGTAAATCAAATTCTTTAGTATCAACGCGCACATGTTCAACTACGTCTTCAGAACAATATTCTCGTGGAAAACTCGTGGGGATCCAAATTAAAGTTCCGCAATTTGTGACCAATTCTCCGTCAACGCATAGACATAAGAATAATAATATCTAATAAATATCTACCTATATATATAGCACACATACGCGTACTTATCTCAGTTTTTAAACAGTTCTGATATCATACCTTTAAGGAAATCATGTACATATTTCAGTTTAAAAAAGGTGGACTTTTGGTTTTTTTTTTGTGACGTAAAAACTCGCAGTTGTTACCTGCAGTCGCGGAGGCCCCGACCATCTCGAAGGGGCGGAGGTCCGACTACTGTGAGTGCGCACTGAGTAAACATTAATCAATGTACAGTAATTCGCAAACCACACATGAGAGGTAAACCGCACAAAACAAGTCTGGTGTGACGGGCTTGACCGATGAAGTGTTGACAGGAGATTCGAACTCGTGACATTCGATCTCCGCGTTCACCTACTCCACCAACTAGGCTACCTCTGAAAGGGTAACCTTTAGGCATAGTTTTCGTTTTTACTTGTATTTGTCGTAGAAGAACTTTTAGAGGGAGCTGTCTTAATTTTTATTTGAAAGTTAATTTTTAAAATAGCTTTCTATTCTGAAAGTAATTTTAAAGAATATCATATTTGACCCATTTTTTCTAAAAGTTTTTTTTATTTAGAAGAAGCACTCTTAAAATTTGTCAAACGAATTCAAAATCAATTTTTAAATCTCAAAAACTCATTTTAACTTTTCAAAAGTTATGTCAAACGGATCTTTTGTCAACAATTTAAAAACCATCCATACAGTAAATCCGCAAAAGTAAAAAGTCAATAAACAAAAAAATTGAATTAAAATCGAACCAAAGATAAACTACAAATCAATTGTTGATCTTCAAAACAGTGGATTTGATGCGTCAATTTGACATTTTAGTGAAACTGCAAGAGTTGAATTTTACTATTGCCTCTTTCATTAAAAGCACGAGTGATATTGTTCTTTTATTGTTTTTTATTGGATTATTGTATGAAGAGAAAGCAAAAAGGAAAAGTTAAATAAAATGTACGTATTTCACCATGTAGTATAGTAATTAAGTGTAACCCAATTTCAGATTTTTGGTTGAACTGATGTTGGTAGAGTTGTTGCACCTTGCACTGCATATTTTTACCTAAAGGGTGTCGATAAATGAACATATATTTTCGTAAGTGGTATAAATTTTATTGTGAAAGCAATTTGTTGAGAAAGTATTACTCCCTCCGTCCCATTTATAATTTTATATATGTTTGTTTACGCTGATTCGATAAGCCAACGAAAAACAACCACACCAAAGGGGTAAAGCAATCCGATAGAAAATATGTGATTGAAAATAAGTTTGAAAAAAATATAAATTTAAAAAAGTTTGAGCAAAAAAGGAGCTTGTTATTTTGTTATTTTTTTTTTCTTGATATCCAGGTATCCACCTTCGACGACTAATCCTGAAGTCTACGCCTTGGCCCCTCAAGACGCAAATCGGTAAACCGCGGGATGTGCTCCAAACTGGCCAGGGTCCAAGAGTCCCCCCACTAATCTGTCAAAGTGCTGAGCGAGTCAACATATGTCGCAGCTTGTTATTTATAAGAGTAATAGATGGCTTGTGCTTGTAACTTTTGCTTCGATGGAGGGGGCGTCAAAACCTATGGGCTATTTCAATTAATAGTTAATGTAAAAACTTAAACGATTTATTTACCGAGTCGAACTTTTAGAGTTAAACGCACGTCTACGGATAAAGATATCAAAAGCAAATGACTCAAAAGATAAGATGAAATTAGATGCTTGAATTGATTTATCAAAGAAAGTTATCAGAAGGAAAGAAAAATTTGAAAAGTAGTTACCTTTGATGATTACAACTAAGAGTACTTTGACCATTTTTACGTAAATCAAATTCTTTAGTATCAACGCACACATGTTCAACTACGTCTTCAGAACAATATTCTCGTGGAAAACTCGTGGGGATCCAAATGAAAGTTCCGCAATTTGTGACCAATTCTCCGTCAACGCATAGACTGATAGACATAAAAATAATAATATCTAATAAATATCTACCTATATATTTAGTACACATACGCGTACTTATCTCAGTTTTTAAACAGTTCTGATATCATACCTATAAGGAAATCATGTACTTATTTCAGTTTTAAAAAAGGTGGGACTTTTGGCCTTTAGGCACAGTTTTCTTTTTCGTGATGTAAAAACTCACGGCCATTACCTGCAGTCGCGGAGGCCCTGACAACTCCGAAGGGGCGGAGGTCCGACCATTGTGAGTGCGCACTGAGTAAATATTGATCAATGTGTAGTAGCTCACAAATCACACATGAGAGGTAAATTGCACAAGACAAGCATGGTGCGACGGGTTTGACCGAAGAATTGTTGGCAAGAAATTCGAATTCGTTTCATTCGATTTTCGCATTCACCTACTCAACCAACTAGACCACCTCCGAAAGGATAACCTTTAGGCATAGTTTTTGTTTTTACTTGTATTTGTTGTAGAAGAACTCTCAGAGGGAGCTGTCTTAATTTTTATTTGAAAGTTAATTTTTAAAATAGCTTTCTATTCTGATAAAGATAAAGTACAAATCAATTGCTGATCTTCAAAACAGTGAATTTGATGCGTCAATTTGACATTTTAGTGAAACTGCAAGAGTTGGATTTTACTATTGCCTCTTTCATTAAAAGCACGAGTAATATTGTTCGTTTATTGTTTTTTATTGGATTATTGTATGAAGAAAAGGCAAAAAGATAAAAAGGAAAAAGTTAAATAAAATGTACGCATGTCACCATGTACCAAATATAAAAATTGTCACCATCGAGAAAATAATCAAAATATACAAATAAAATATTAATATGTTGATTGGGATAAAAATTTAAAATAAAGAAATTTGTCTTTATCCATCGTAGAGTGGACGGAAAGGATGAAAAACAATTGTACCAAATTTGTTTGGGGGAAATTGTAGAAATGCTGTTCAAAAAGGGTGGCATTGATAATGAAAGGTTTAAAATTCAAAGCCATTTAATTGTAATATTAAATGAAAGGTTTAAAATTCAAAGCCATTTAATTGTAATACCCTTGTTTGGACCACATTCTTTTTTTCATTCTCATTTTTCTACTCATTTTAAATCACACATTCTCCAATAAAATAATATATTCCATCACATCAATAACTTTTCCTTCTTTTTCAATCACATATCTCCAATCACATCAATCAAAAAAATGCATTATATTGGAAATAATGTGCACCAAACGGGGGCTTATGGTTGCTGTTTAAACTGGGCTGGGCTTCTAGAGGAGAAATCCATTTCAAAACATGATAAGACAAATGGAATGAGATTATGAGAACCTCCACTTATGCCTCGTTTGGTAGAAATTAAAATTCGAATTTTAATTTAATTCAAAATCAACTACTAATTTTAATCACATATTTTATGGGATCCATAACTTTTCAACCACACGTTTCATCATTTTTTTTTTTCAAAATCTAATTTTAATACTCACCAAACAAGGGCTATATATTTTCCTTTTTCAATTTTACTAGATTTAATTTAAAACTCCCAATTGTGCCACATTTGTAATTGATATTTTAAATTGCGTATACACCACCAGTTACAGATTAGTTTATCAACAGATAATGTGACGAGATTTGATTGGGTCAAAACTTCATCGACCAAACAAAAAAATAAAAGTATTCCACTCTCTTTTTGTTACCTCATCAATCTTGAAAAAAAAAAAATTGTGAATGGTGATACATGTACAAACAGCTCATGGAGATAAAACAGTACAGTATATATGTTAATTTAAAGATTTAGTTATGTAATTATAATTTATAAAATATTTTCCAATATAACTGAAACAAGACCCAAAAATTGGGTTCTTATCCTAATGATCCCATAAGACAATTAATAGTTTGAAAGAACAATAAATAGCCTGTTTGTTCTCAGATTTCTGTGGGAATGAAGAATGGGCACTCTTTTATTAAATTAAACAATTTACAGAGTTCAAAAATACTTTGGTCAAGTTTTTATTATTATTGAACCTATCAAATAATTTCAAACATACAAAAACATAGGAAATCGATCGAATCTCTCGACAAGGACAATAATAACCTAGGATAAAACGACAATACGATGTGGAGATTTTTGCAAGAAAACTATTATAGATGCACAATTTTCTCGAGGACAAAAATTATAAACATGTTTGGTATGGTCACGGGGTCAAATTTTTTGCAGTAATTTTTCTCCTGCTAGGCACTAAGTTCCCAACTTAGTGCATGAAAACTGTCCCAACTTGACAGGTAACCGATTGATCGGTCCAAAATTGCTTGCACATGCCAATTCCATTGCCAAGCAAGACACTGCCCATACCTTAGCTGTTTCAACAACTTAAGGCCATCGAGGGGCTTACAGGTAATTTGAATTAGACATAATTAATTATTTTGTTCTATCACATCCAAATACGTGTCCCAACTATGTTACATAAATTCAAGCCCAAGAATGAGAATTCAAGAAACTTATTATTTTATAGAAATGGTACTGCTATAATTAGATAGAAAAGGCCAAATAATTGTGTATAGTGACTTGCAATTGAAGGAATGTGAATGCTGTCTGCGGTTAATAAAATGTTCTGTTTTACGCAATTCAAAATCGAAAAAGACACATTATTCTCAGCCAAATTCAGTGGGCAAAAGGAGATAGAAAAAGGAATTATTTGTGCAGCACGTAGACATATTAAAAGACAAAACCATCTGACCTCTCAATTCTACTCCATTAAAGATTTCTGGTTTTGTGCACCTAAACATCATTAGAAATAAAAATCAATTTTATTACAATAAGATATATGGTAATTTTTGTTACGAAAACTTTATGTTCATTAGCACGGCTCTGGTCGAACTACTTGACTCAACATATTTTGAAACACCTCTATGAGTACCCATAAGCCACGGTTTTGTTGGCCTCTCCATGGTCTCCACCTCGCACGTCGAGACACGAAAGAGAATACATGCATAAAAGAAGAGAAAAGAGGCTGCAATATCTATTTATTGTATGGTCCATGGGAAATTTACTGCATAATAGAGAGGAAATCGTCCACAAACTCAAAGAGAAAACACAGATGAAGATGAACTTTATATTTTTTTGTATTAGGGGATGAATGAACGGTTTATTTACAGATCCATATGTACGTATAAATGACAGCTCAACAACTCTAACAACTTCAACCAAACTCAGGCTAAGTACATAAATACCCTTGCTAATGTCACTTACTCTGCAAGACTCCCCCTCAAGATGGCTGATGGATGTTCAAGACGCCCATCTTGGTTAATAGCATCTGAACTCTGGCTTCCACTAAGGCCTTCGTCAATAAGTCTACTAATTGGTTCTGCGTGGACAAATACATAATCTTTATGTCACCAAATTGGATTATTTCCCTCACCAGATGGCAATCTAATTCTATATGTTTCTTACTTTCATGAAAGACTAGGTTACTAGCTATATGGATTGCTGCCTGATTACCACATAACAGAATAGCAACCTTAGGATGATCAACTCCCAGATCAGTCAGCACTTTCTTAAGTCCAATTATCTCACAGACTGTTGTAGCTATGGCTCTATATTCTGCTTCAACTGATGACCTTGAGATGGTGTGTTGTTTCTTTGAACGCCAAGATATCAAAGAGCTTCCAAGAAAGATGCAAAAGCTCGTAACTGACTTTCTGGTATTTGTACATGATGCCCAATTTACATGGCAAAAACGTTTGAGCTCAAGACTGGAACCTACAGCAAAGAATAGGCCCTGCCCTGGTGTTTCTTTCACATATCTGAGCACATGGTGTGCTACCTCTAAACGAGGTTTTCTAGGAGATTTCGATACTGACTTAGAACCTGTATTTAGAATGACAAATTCGGCCTTGCGATTGTTAAGCATTGCAACCTTCCAAATTAGCCTATTGTACATACTTGGATCATCAAGTAACTTTTTCTCATCCTTAGTCAACTTCAGATTCTGCAACATATGGCATTTAGCAGTCTTTAACCTTAAGTAACCAACATCTTCAAGGACTTCCAATGCATACTTGCGTTGACAAACAGCAATACTTTTTGAAGACTTTGCCACCTCAAGCCCCAGAAAGTATTTTAGAACCCCCTAAATCCTTCAACTTGAATTGGCTGTCAGACCCTTTTTGAACTATTCATTCAATATATGCCAAATCATTCTCTCTTATGACAATGTCATCAACATAAATAAGGAGCACAGTATATGAGCAATTGGTTCTCTTGTTGAAAAGAGAATAATTAGATTTGGATTGAACCAATTCTTGAGAAATGATAAAAGAGGACAATTTAGTATTTCACTATCTTGAGGCTTCTTTAAGTTCATAGATGGATTTGTTGAGTTTGCACACTAATGTCACAATATGTTCTCCCTGTTGCTCATATACTAGAGGCATTTTCATAGATACCTTTTCCTCAAGGTCCCCATGAAGGAAATCATTGTTGATGTCCAGCTGGTGAAGGTGCCAATTTTTGCTAGCTGCTACTGCCATCAAGGCTTTGACTGAAGCTAATTTTGCCAAAGGAAAAAATGTTTTCTGGTAGTCTAGACCAATCTGTTGAGTAAAGCCTTGGCTACAAGTTGAGCTTTCTTCATTTCTTCAGTCCCATCTTGCTTAAGTTTAACCTTGTAGACTTCCTTGCAATCCATATGTTTCTTATTCGTAGGGAGATAAGTGATAGTCCAAGTATTGTTAGCAACTAAAGCTAAGAATTCATTGTCCATAGCTTGACACCATGTCGGGGATTGAGATGCTTTCAGAAAGTTTCTAGGCTCAACATTAGTGGAGAATGACAACACATAATCTTTGTGTTCTGGTGAAAGAGAATCATAGCCCAAAGTGGTGGATAATTCATAAGATTTGCCGCTTCAGGCATGGAAGCGAGTAGTACAGAATTTGTCCGAGAAACCAAGTTGTAGTGAAATTTTTGCAAGTAGTTGGAAGGTCTCCTATATCTAGTAGATCTGCGGAGAGGGTTGGTAGGTAATTGTGGAGGTGAAGATGGAGATATGGATGGAGGTATAGGAAATGTGATGTTACTGGTAAGTGTGGATGTGAAGATTGTGATGTTGAAGTAGAAGTAGGGAACAATGAATCTGATATGAGAAGATAGGAAGAGGAAAAGAGAGGGACATGTAAAGATTGAGTGGAGTATGTATCAAAATGACCAAGGGAAGCTAGAAATGCAAAATCATGAAATGGATATATATATTCTTGAAAAATGACATCTCTAGACATAAAGATGGTATTGGTGTGCAAATGATATAAATTATATCCTTTCTGAGCAGGTGGATATCCAATGAAGATATAGGGGATAGCACGATAATCGAATTTTGATTTGTCTTTGAAGAGTAGAAGCATAGCAATATAGCATAGAGAGCCAAACACTCTTAAATGAGAATATGTAGGCTTTATTGAAAATAGGATCTCATAGGGTGATTTATCTGATAGAGATGAACTAGGTATGCGATTGATAAGATAGGTGGCTGTAAGAATACACTCTCCCCAAAACTGATTTGGAATTTTAGCTTGAAATTTTAGTGCTCCAGCGACATTCAATAAATGTTGGTGTTTACGTTCTACAATACCATTTTGTTGTGGTTTCTCAACACATTTAATTTGATGTACAATGCCTTTGGAAGTGTTGACCTCAAAAAATGAACTCAACAGATACTGGGCTCACTCCTGCCACGTTAAGTACAGATCTGGCGCGTTTCTACCGGAATGAAAATGGTAGTCAGATTTGCATGAACGCGGGAGGCACTTTCCGGCAAGAGACAAAAATATTCGAACACCGGCGGTATAACTTGAAGGCAATCACGCTATCAATGATCACCCAGCTAGAGTAATCTGAAATCTATCTCTTTTTCGTTGTGGAGTGTATGGAAGATTAGATACAATGGGGCGACATTTTCATAGGATTCTTCATATTTTGCTATTTGTACTTGTAAAGTATGTAAATAACAAAGAACACCAAACTTCCTTTAACTTGTATTTCTCTAGTAATAATCTTACAATTGCTCTTTTTCATTACAAAGATGCTAACCCCTTTTTCATTACAAAGAGAACATATTTATACTATTTTGTTAGGCATATCCATCGTTGGATCATCCTCCATGTGGCCGCATCCTGGCATCCGAAACCTCACATCAAGGTCCATTCCAAATATTTAATGTCTTAGGCAGAGGACTTGCCGCCCTAGTAGTAGGGCGGCGTTCTGACATCCTTTTATTGCTTATCTTGTCAATCGCTTCTGAAAGATCCCCGAATCCATGGGGAGC
>CAIGRF010265944.1:0-17286 GCA_903798235.1 Fraxinus ornus
AGGTGTCTGTGACTAAAAGTAATTTGTGACCAATAAACTGTAACTTACGTGGCCCATAGATAAAATGTGACATGTAATTTGAATGATATGTGACCTCGAAATAATATGTGACCTACAAAATTTTTGATATATGACCACGAAATAACCTGTGACCAATTAATTTGACGATATGTGACCAGTAAATAAATCTGTATCTTATAATTATTAATCTGTGACCATTAATCACAAATCGTGACCTACAAAATTTTTGATATATGACCACGAAATAACCTGTGACCAATTAATTTGACGATATGTGACCAGTAAATAAATCTGTATCTTATAATTATTAATCTGTGGCCATTAATCACAAACTGTGACTTTATTGTCAATATTTAATAAATATTTTTAATTAATTAAATTCATATCTGATTTAATTTTTAAACTATTTACATTACTTTTGAATTGAGATAAAAAATACACCTCAAATATTATTTTTTCCCTATTTTTAATTTTAATTAAATTTTGAGTTATAACGAAGATGCCCATAGTTTGTTATTTGATCGGTTGAGAGAGTTCGACCCGATAACACATGACCTGGTCCAATACTCCAATTCAGTCTTCTCACTTTCTTCTTCAGCAAACCCCCCATTGTCAGAAACAGGACCGAAAAATAACCAAACAGAAACACACGCAGAGAACAGCAAGCATGGAGAATGAGCAAGGTAACAACACCGACAATAACAACAGTTACAGCACTGTGGATACTGAAAAAGCCGAGCGATCGGCGTGGCTGATGAAGTGCCCTCCTGTCGTTTCCAAGGCATGGGAGTCTGCCGCCTCGGCCTCCGAGTCTCCGCCTATCGCCAAAGTCGTCGTCTCACTCGACCCCCTCAACCCCGAGGGCTCTTCGTCTCTTGAAGTATACTTAATTTTAGCGTGGTCTTTTTTGAAATTGAATTTTTGGTTTTAGTGCCTGGTATTGTAGAAAATTGTATGGCTTTGTTAATTAGTTTTATGTGTATCAGTATACTATGGAGATGGCTGGAAATGAGGTTGCGAACGTGCCAAAGAGTTACTCCCTGAATATGTTCAAGGATATCGTTCCCATGTGCGTTTTTTCAGAGAATAATCAAGGTGCAAACTTGACTTGCGTATTCTTTTCTCCTTCTGAGGATTGAAAACTTCACTTGTTCTGTGTAGTGGAATTTTGACATCCCAAGACACGTACCTCCAAGTTTTTTTTACCCTGTTTGGCTTCTCTTTGAAAGCCCAAAAATTGCTTTCCTCGTTTGTTCTAATAGGTTTTTAGTATTTTTAACTTTGTTTAAAAGCCAAAAAGAATCTGTCAATAAAACTCTTGGAGCTGCTGAAGAAGGCCCAAAAGACCTGCATTTTTTTGGCTTTTAAGCCATGCCAAATATGCACTTCATACGTTGTTGTCAAAAAGCAATGTGCACAATCCCCATATCTGTTATGAGATAGCATGAAGTCTTCTTACAATCTGGAAGTGAGTTTGTGATGCAAAATGTTACCTTAATGGTTAAATCATGGTTAAATGCAGAAAGAAGTGTTTTTTTATCCTTTCATTTTTACTGTTTCATTGCTCCTTAGGAAGGAGAGAATCTTTGATCATCTCCATTCTCCCCTAATGCAGAAACTTATGTCTTTAATAATGGCACCATGTGCAAATTTCTATGCAATGCTTAGAATGATAGAAAGGAAAGACCGGATTCAGAACTTCCTATCCTGATGCCAGGAGAGTTAGTTAACAAGCTGGTGAACTTTCTATGTTGGCTTAGAATTTCTATGAAGTGTCTATGATGTGCATGGCTTGCTGAATTCCGATGAGCTCATCCAAATCATCGATTCATAGGCGCTCTTTATTAGACTGCCCTGCCCTACCCTAAGTTGATGATCCGGTACTTCTACACGACTTCCGTCATCTTGTCGTGTTGAGTTAAACATTAGATCAAGTGGTTCAAATGTGTGATTCAAGTCTTGTTGCGACCCATTTAATGAAATTGTAATCCTTGTTGGTTGATGATGGAGTATGTTGAAGGCAGTATAAATTAAATGATTTATATGTGATTCTCTAAAAGTTTAAGCTTTTAGATTAGGTGATTCAACGTTGCATTTCAAGGTCACTCGTAATTCATTGTTGCACAAATGAATTACTTAGACACGCTACTTTATGATTGCATAACTGATTTTGATGCGCTTTCATTATTACTTGGGGAAGTTTGTATTCAATTAGATACGCCTAAGAAATAGGTCAATTTAGCGCTTTTTTCCAATTTCTTGTAGGGCTGGACATGGGTCGGAGAGAATCGAATCGACCCAAAACTTTCGAGTATTTAATAAATGGAACTGTCGGGTCTAAATATAATTATGGAACTGTTTGGGTTCGGTTCCGTACCATAATTATATTTTTTAACATTTACAACAACACTACATAAATACAATTAATAACATTTTCATTCGTAATTTTTACAAATTAACGGAGCTCAATTTAAAAACATATAAATAACAAGCTGTCCAATAATATTAATTTAATGAANAAAAAGTAGATACTATTATTGGGCGGCTTGGACTAACAAAAAATAATTTAAGGATAATGTCCAAAATCAAATGTTGGGCTAACAAAGTTACAAAAAACTAATTTGGCTGGATTAATTTGTTAATTTGTTTAAAAAAATAAAAAAAAATTAATTAATTCAATATAAAAAATTTAAAAAATTATTTAGATTCAATTCTTATTCGATTTTTTGGTTCTTGGTCTAGAATCGACTCAAACCCATCGGTTCTCAATTCGGATACCTGTTCGGGTATTTAACTTATGAAGAATCACTCGACTCGGTTCGGGTTCGGTTCGATTCGGGAGTTTTGTCCGGCCCTAATTTCTTGTGGAATCTAATCATCCTTTTGTCGAATGGACTTGGAAGGAAACACGTGTCAGTTGTTTGTTTGTATGTGCTTCTGTTATATCATTCTATTATATCATTTTCTTTCTCATAGGAAGAGTTGCCATGGAAGGCAAAGTGGAACATAAATTTGACATGAAGCCCCACCATCAGAACATTGAAGAATATCGAAAAATATGCCGTGAAAGGACAAATAAATCCATGATCAAGAACAGGCAAATACAAGTCAGATACTTCTCTCCTAGTTTCTTTTCCGGTTATGATTGGTATTTTTATTTTACACTTTTGCATGAAAAACTCCCTTTTATCTTGGTTAACTGGTAAATAGGTGATCGATAATGATCGTGGAGTGCTCATGAGGCCCATGCCTGGAATGTTGGGCGTGATTTCGTCCACTTTGAAGGTATTTATATTATTTTCTTCATATTTTTGTTTCAGCATTTTGGGACTTTTTGGGTATGTAATATGTCAATCCTATTGTGTTTTCCCAAAAAAAAATGTAAATGGGAGTGGATTTGAACTTGGATCTCAGAAGACGTCTAAAAAGTTTTATTATATGAAGTTGCATCTTTTTATTCACTTTCTTTTTAAGGGAAGGATAAAACTGGTGCAGGAAAACTTAACACCTGCCTTGCTGGCCTATCCCTCTTGATTCTCCAAGATTCATAAACCACGTTACCAATTGTTGAACCTTTATTTTAACCCTTGTGAACAAGAAAAATAAAAATATGTAGAATGTTTTAGTATTATGATTTTGGTCGTTTAGATCATAAATGGTCATTTTTTAGTATTTTTTGTAATATTCATTTCAAATATTAGCTTAAAAACTTAAAATATTTAGTGTCAAATTAATCCCTTGTTTGAGCCCCATTTTTATGGGGTAATAGATTTTGGAATAGTAATTTTTTGAAGAATGTGTGGTTAAAAAGTAAGGAAAAATTTTGGGTTTATGTGTAAAATTATTTTATTGAAAGAATGTATGGTTGGAAATGAGTTTTGAAGAAATAAATTTTGGGAAAATGGGGCTCTAACAAGGGCTAAGTAATGAGCAACTGTTATTGCAGAAGAAGGTATCTAGTGGCTGACTTTACCTTCTTCATTATGATTCTATTCCCATTTCTATCCATACTCAAATAAGTGAAAATATTAATTTCTTTTAAAAGTTGAAAATCTGTCCAAATTTTAACACTGGTAAAATTTTCTCATGTATATATTTGTTTTTAGGTAATTGATATTTTTTTCTTAAAATGTGTATGGTAGTTAGTTCTTGAGGATTTTCTTAAATATTAAAAGATCTTATATCATAGAGATTAAATGTAAAATTGTCCATTATATATCTTTACATTTGGTAATTGGCATAGATATTTGTGTTTTGATTGAATTAGAGGAACACCAGCCACAAGAATCAAGATAGGATCTGATTATTAATGAATCTCAAACTTAGCGTGTTGTAGTTTTTTCGTGGTGGGATTCTAATTTAATGAGATTCTAAAAAGAGGGTTTTAATATAGTGATCTCCGAAATCTAAATCAGTTTGCATGTCCCAGGTCATGGAGCTTTTTGTTATATAAAATGTGAATTTTGGCATTTTGACTTTAAAACACCATGGAGAAGTCTAATGAGGAGTTGCACTTAAAAACCATGCTATCTCCATCTCTGGATGTTCATGTATTTTCACCCTAGCATGAATTGAGAAGCAGTAAAACATTCTGCTGGTACAATACTTTAATTACTGAAACGTGGACTTTGGAGGCAGGTGTTGCTGACATTACGTTTCTTTGACTGAGTAAAAATTAGCATTTCTAAAATGCAAAAGGGAGAAATGAGGGTTTTTGAAGTTAAGGGTAAGGATGGGGAGTAAGAGGCATTACTCATGATCACAGAGGGAGTTACGTCGACAATTTTTTGGATTTACGTCTTTTATGGGAACTGAGGCTAAACGTTATTTTCTCCTTTTGTTCATCCATGTTTCAATTATAAAGAGGAGCCTACCAATTTAACTAAAATGAATATAAAATAAATCCATTGTTGGTATACCAAAAGGTTGGGTAATTTCCTTTTACAATAAGGTACCAAAAACGTTGGGGTGTAATTCTTATCTGATCAACTCATTTCAATTAAGGCTGGGTTAGTCCTGGATATAATCTAAATATACTCAATGGAAAAGCACAAGTGAATGTAAAAGCCATTCTTGATGAATGAATTGTCTCATGCTTAAAAGTGACGTAAATGAGTAATACCCATTGTACCATGTTCTATGGCTAGTTGCGACTAGTGTTTGTGATTTCATTCTACACATGGGAACATGCCATGTCTCCGGTAATATTGCTGTCTACTCGGGACTATTAGAAATTTCACTTGAATTGTGTATCATGTACGTACAACAGAACCAAGAATTACCTTGCTGTGAAATTGATGCTTGCAAAAATGCATAAAAGATTGTCGGATTGTTGATGTGTGTTCAGTTTATAGGTTTGAGGGTTTCCTGTTCCAGACAGCTATAGATATTTATTGTTCTGTAGAATTGTGCATGCATTTACAACTTGAAAAGCATGATTGGTCTATCATGACCTTGACAGACAGAACCGCATGGTGTATGGATGTTTGCTAAATCTAAAATCCAATAATTCCACTTGGACTTGAACAAAGTAGTATTTGAGTTTTAGAAAAATCTCCAAATCTGAAATGATCGTGTGGGTATATCACCCTTTGCGGCATTAAGGACTTTGGTCAGGATGTGATTAATGTTTCAAATATTCTTTTTCTCTTTTGTGATGGATACTTTATTTCTCGTTGCATAAGTTCACCTTGAAGTGTATATCGCTATGAATTTTATACTAAGTTATTCAAGATTGTATCGTAAAATCTTACATGAACTTAAAAATTTATTGACTTCGTGCAGGATAAGAAGAAAGCTGCTCCAATTAAGGGATCAGATGTGAAAAGAACTAGAAGGGACCGTGGGGAGCTGGAAGACATCATGTTTAAGCTTTTTGAAAGGCAGCCTAACTGGACACTGAAGCAGCTGGTCCAACAGACTGATCAACCTGCGGTATGTCTTTGATTATTGCTGTTCCACTAGTTGTAAGTTGCAATCTTCCTGTCTCTAAAATTTTGGCTCTCTGTGTGGTGAATCTGTTGATCGGCAGTTTTACTTTTGAATATTCTGTTGCAATATATTATGATACCATTATTTTACTTTTAAAAGGATGAGGCAAAGCTCTTCGCATCTTTTAGCCTCTATAGTAGTTCGATGGTAAGAGCATAGAAGACAAGATGGTAATTCGTGAGTTCTTGGCAGTGGTATATTAGTAGTATAGTTATTAGTTAAGTTGGAACCAAGGATGAAGAGATAGCTATTTACAAAGTGTTTGATAAAGGTTAAAAGAAGTTTACATCTAAACTAAGTTGAGGGTATTAAGGATGAAAGCTAGAGAATTTTATTTATAGTGTGATATCATATAAAGCTTAGGAATTCTTTTAGTAAATTATTTACTTGAAGCCATAGCTAGGATGGTAGGAATTCATCGAACTAGTGAAGATAGAAATGTTAACTATCCTAGAAGAATTCTGGTCTCGAAAGCAAGGGAGGCTATGAGAGGATAAAGTAAAATAATTGGTTGGGGTGGAATATCTGTCAAGTATGGAAGTGCTTGGATGATTCTGATATTTTATAGTACACAAAACATTCAATGAGATATTAAAGAGAGAAAATGAATAGAGGAAATTGTTAATTGTCCCTATTTATGGAGTACAACAACAACAATCTGAGTTTTGTTTCAACAAATTTGGAGTCACTTATTCTCATCAACCAAAACTATGTCAAAATCCACTAATTGACACTCGTGGGTTATACCATGATATTATATGTTTTAACTATGTAAAATCACTTCAGTTTTATATAAGGAGAATTATACAGAAAATAGAATGTTTGGTCATAAGGAACATGATAGTGGAGTCATTGGGAGGATCACGTTGCCCCCACAATTTTTTTGAGTATTTAGGTTCGATTGTTAATGAGGGAGGACTTGAAGATGTAAATCATAAGATTGGAGTGCTTTGATGAAATGGCGCAGTGTTATGGAGATTCTATGTACTCTGAAGATGCTTGTCAAGTTAAAATGAAAGCTTTATTGGACGGATATTAACCAGCCATGCTTATGGAGACTATTAAGGAGGGACTTGTAGATGTAAATCATAATATCAGAGTGAGTTGGATGAGATGGAGAAGTAACACTGAGAGTCTATGGAATCAGAAGATGCTTATCAAGTTAAAAGACAATGTTTACTGCACAGTTATTAGATAAACTATGCTTATGGTTTTTAGTGTTGGACCATTAAAGAATAAAATATCCATAAATTATTGTTCTAGGAATGAGGATGTTAGAGATGAATATATGACCATGCTAAAATGAATAAAATAAGAAATGACAATGTATGCTAAACGATGGACATAGTATTGATTGATGATAAATTAAGGGAAATGAATAAGTGGTTGAGGCATGTCTTGTGTAGACTTGAGAAAAGTTTCCATTCATACGATTTGAGTAGAAAGAGTTGGACCCAAGTTTTATGGCCTGGTGTGGTCAAAAGATTTGATTTCTTTGATCTTTTCAATAGAGGTAGCACTATAGAGGTAGCACTAGATCCAATTAAGTGGTAAAAATATGTATTCACGTGCCTGACATGTTTTCTTTGAATAAGGCTTAGTTTGTTATTATAGAAAATTATTTCAATAAACATGTTTGCCTTTTATATGTCAAAATTGAATTATTGTCTTAAAGTGATTTATTGAGTAATGATAAACTTTTACGAGTTTCTAACTGCGTTCCAAAGCCTTCTCAAATACCTACCTAGATTTTTACCCTTTTCCATTCTAACACAACTCGTTATGAAAATGATATTGTAAACCATGATTCTGCAATGGTTTTTTTCCCCAATTTAAGCTCACATAGCATTAAGTAACCGTCTGTTAACAATTTAACTTGGGTTTTTCAATTTCTGAACCTTATAGACCTAATATTTATGCATCTTCTATTGCAGCAATTTTTGAAAGAGATATTGAATGAGCTCTGTGTATACAATAAAAGAGGAACCAACCAAGGAACTTATGAGCTCAAGCCAGAGTATAAGAAATCTGTTGAAGATACAGGTGCTGAATAATGACAGTCCCTTTTTTTTAATTAGGTTGTGCATCGAGGCAATACAGTTGATCAAAGAATGGAGACCATTATAATGTCCAAAGGTATTCACCAGTCTGTAAATTAGGTTTCACTGTGGTGTACACCTATCCTGTTATATTTGGTGATAATATGCATCTTACCATCCTCAAACTCAAGAAACGAGCTGAGGATATTAAAAGCTTTATATTAACTGTAGATTGTTTGTGTCTGTGGATTAAGTTGTCCTCATATAGTGATTAGATTAACAGCGTTGGTACATATTTTCTGACCGTTGTTCTTCGTTTCTTTTTATTTTCCCTTCTAATTATTAACATAGTGTGAAATGTCAATAAAATTCAGCGAGTTAAAATTCTTAACTGTGTTTTTAGGGACACAATTATAGTCAGATTTGTTATCTCACGTTTTCTCTTTCCATGCATCTGTAATCAGTACTATAGATTAGATGAACTGAATGCAAAGAAACAAGATTAGATTTTTAGCCAGCTTGGTCAAACGCGGCTGTTCTGAATGTAATTTGTCGAAAAAACAGAGCTTAAGTAGCTCTATTAAACGTTAGTTCATTTAGTTTTAGGCTAGCATTGTTTATGGGAAAAGGTGTGTTATGAGCCAGTATTGAAATGTGCCGGTCATGGCTTTAACAATAATTTCATCTGTTTCAGTTTTTTGAGACTTCTTTCCTGGTTATAACTCTTCTAAAAGCATTGCTTCTGTATATCTGTCAATTGTGATGGTTGTTTCTTGGTGAATAATTTTGTTGCCTCAACTTTGTGATGTCTTATATTGATATCACACTGTCTTGCATTATTTTATATTTTTGCTCCTATTATTCGTTATTTTCTACTGAGGGGCAGGTTCCAAGAGAAGTGTTGCCACTAGATGGAATTCTCAAAACTACGAACTTACACCATCTTTCCGTTTATTTTCTTCTTTTTTTTAGATGGCGAAGAGTGGGTGGTACTGATTCATCTTCTCCAATTGCCATTTTCCTTTGTGGGTTTAGAATCCAATTTAGCTTACTGTTTCTATCTTTGTTGATACATGATTAAAACCCTCATATTTATATAGGTAAAATGTAGACTTTACTAATTTATTCATATTATTAATCTTATATATACTAGTGCAATCCTATCTATAAAAGGAAAAAAAATTATTCTATTACTACATTAGTTCCTGTCTAGACTAGAATATAAGATAGATGGAATCATTGACGAATCCAAGATATTAAGTGAGTTAGTGCAGTCGTTGACCATTGACGGCCGCAATAGTAAGATTGTTTATTAATATTTAATCAAATAATATTAAAAAAAATTAAATTCATATATAAATATATTAAAACGTAAAAGTCATATGCATTTGAAAATATAATCAAATACAATACAATCCAAAATAATAATGATAAAAAATATACATTTTTCTATATATATATTAAGTATTTTATGAACTTAAACAAGACAAAATGAAGTTTATAAATAAAGTGTGATTAAAAGGTAAAGACAAGTTCCGGCTTAGGCGAAGGTTATGCAAAATTTTGAAAACGGTGATTTTTAAAACTAAAAACTATTTTTTATCTCGAAAGAAAAGTTTTTTTCGAATACTTAAAAGAATAAAGAGAGACATTTAGATTCTCCAAATTTGAATTTTATAAAATAAATTGATAAAATTTAACAAATATATATATATATCATGAAGTAATAATTTGAATCAATAAATGTTTTTAAAGAAATTATTTGAAAAATGAAAACTAATAATATATAATTGTTTAGTTATTATTTATTGTATTAAAAAATTAAACAAAAAAGTGGAAGTGCATAAAATTGAACTCCATACCTCTCACATAAAAAGTGACCCCACTACTATATGAGCTACACTCGTTTTTGTTGAAGGTTAGTACAATTATTAGTAAATATTTATTTATTATTTACTGTGTTTAAAAATAGAAAAGGAGAGTGTCATTGAAGGAAATCAAACCCCTGTGTCTCTGGTGCAAAAGTGAATGTCCTTCCATATGATTTGCACACCCTTTTTCTGGCTGATCTGACACAGGCGGTCGCGCCAGCTCGCTGAGTTCTGGATCCGTCCCTGGATTGAATACAAGTTAAAATGGATATCTTATTCAAACTCTCCTCAAGTTGGTGTATAGACATTACACATGCCCAATTTGGATAGTGACGTATAAAATGACCCAATACTTGGAAACACCTTCGCTGAATTATGATTACAAAATGGATTTCTTTCACGGAGTAAAGGCTTCTACTCTCTCTACCATTTCAATCTTTGTTAGATTGTCCTCCATGAGGGGATACTTCAGATGAATGAGATACAAAAGATGGAGAGATCAATGTACAGATTTCTTCTTCCTTTTAGCTTGCTTAAGTCTGAACCACTCCGGATAAACATGTAATTTCTAGCAAACATTAATTATGTGAAGTGTCGTGGCAGTAAGAGTTGGGCATGGCTGAAACCTCAGAGTGAACCTCTATCCCCATAGTAACTCGTCCCTATACTTCGTGACAAACTAGTGAGTATGTGTCTTCCAAACTTAGGTCGTACAGAATCCTAGGGCGTACTAGAAGGCTAAGTTGACCAAAGGTTGCGCAGCACAAAGACGAGTGGTTAGAAGGTCATGACTCGAGGAAAAATCGGAGATATTGAATATTAGCCACCGCAATAAAAGATTTGAGAACCACAAAAAAAATTATAGGTGGAAGACCCAACAATGTGTATAGTAAGAAATTTCCCCGCGGATCAATCTAGGGTTACTAGAGGGCTCGGTCGACAAAGTGGGAGGGTCGCCTTGCAGTTGTAGGGTAGGCGAAATCGCAGACAATGGGAAAAGAAATCCTCATGCAATACCAAAGGAGTTTCATGCAAGGTAGGGTCTCACTAAAGCCTTGTGCACTCACCAGTAGCTCATTAGATGTTGGCTGAGGCCTAGGCTTGGGTTGCGAACAATAGCTGAGCTTGGCTTTGGGTTGCAAGTAGTTGCCTCGATCGCGAATAGCTGCAGGGCTTGAGGTTAAGGTCATGACTGCTTGGGAAAGTCGCAATAGGTATAGGCTGACAAGATGCATTGTTGGCGAGATGGTTTACTAAAGATGGACGGTTCAGTTAAGGTGTTAAGGTTAGGGTTTGAAATTGAATTTTAGGGTTTGCAATTCTAAAGCTAAGCCCCCGTTTGAGCCACATTCTTATTCTTCTACTTATTTTCAACCACACATTCCTTAATAAAATAATATTTTTCATCACATCAATAACTTTTCCTTCTTTTTCAACCACACATTCTTTATCAATCTACTATTTCAGAATACATTCTTCCAAAATAATGTGGCTCAAACACACCCGTTACTANTCTATCCTTATTAAAATTTTAAAATTGTAAAAATATATATTATTCTCATTATCATATTCCAATATCGTCATTCACTTAAATACTGTACATACACATCATTTTTACATATCTATTCTATCATAATTCCTTCAATTATTTCATCTCTCTATCCACACCATTTATATATATATAGACATTCACGCCATTTTATATATATATATATATATGTACCCCATCATAATTCCTTAATAATCATTTCATATTTTCAATAATTGTCATCAATATGTACCATCAAATTTTATTACTTGTTTTGATAATCCTAGCAGATTAGCCTCCATTGTTTTGAATTCAAGAAAATCAAGAAAAAAGAAAGATATCCGAGCAAATAATTTAGATTCTTGTTTTGATAATCCTAATAGAAAAGATAACCATCAATGTTTTCAATACAAGAAAATCAAGAAAAGAAAAGATAATCCCAACGGAAAACTCAAATAATTTGGAGTGAATAATTCAAAATGCACATTATCAACTAACCCAAACACAAATCAAGTATCTTTCACATACTAAATTCATCAAACCTACAATAAAAAGTAATCTTTACTTTTTCAAATTCTTATTCATATATTGCTATGTATGTATGTATGTATTTGCTCTAATGATGATATATATATATATCTCAATGGTGGATGTAAATAGTGGTTCCCATTTCAAAGCTTAAGGCTCTAATACCAAGTCAAAATTTAAGCTGAGTTGATTTTATTCATAAATCAATCTTATATATATTAAGTACAATTATCTCTACTAAAGGAAAATTAAAAATATTATCGTATTACTACATTAATTCCTCACTCGAGATAGATTACAAATTAAAATAGATTTCCTAGTCTAACTATATGCTATGCCCCGATGATGTAGTCACCATTTATTTAGATTTTCTAACAATGTTGGTAAAAAAAGAATTCAGAGAATTTTTAAACTTTGAGCCCGTTTGGTAGAGATTAAAATCGGATTAAAATTGAAAATATAGCCGTTATTGGGTCCCACTCGTCCAATGACCAATAACGGCTATATTTTCAATTTTAATCCGATTTTAATCAATACCAAACATGCCCTTTGTTATGGCTAATGAGTGGTCATATAAATGCAATTTTCGTCTATTCTTGACAAGACTGGAATTTGTCTACACTTGACTATGAGCTATAGAGAATGAAGATTATACCATTTCCTAGGTCCTCTTAAACCAAACGTGCATAACATGTGCTATCTTAGTCGCTGACACATATTTGAACTTAGATTAGCAGCATTATGGGGATAACCACAATATCGACAAAATAACCTCCCAATTCTTAACTTCATGATGCCATTAGCAGTCTTTTCTTGAATCTTTCTAGTGGGTGTTTTTTATTGTTAGTGCGGCATTTGTGTCATTCTAGGAGTTTGATTCCTTATGCTTTATCTACATGAATTCCGTTATATTTCAATGATCTATTATTGAGATCAAAAGCGTGGAATTTCTCTGTAGAATTTGTCCTGCATAAATGAGTTTGATTTTCAGTCTGATCCCTATGCGCTGCATTTTCTTGTTAGAACATAATTCTGAAAGCAATACAAATGGAAAGGTCACTATTGAAGCAGCTAATGATTTTGTGACCATAATTTTTATGAAAAAAAAAAATGAAATATGTCAGCATGGCAGGAAATAACTTCCTGAAATTGCAACTTGATCTTATTACTGGGGACATGATTCTTCTAACGAATTTTGGGACATAATGCCTGGATTGAGCTCTTCTTGAATGCTAATGGCCACCAATGTGTCACCCACTGATTTTGCATGCTAAATTCATGCGAGTAACGATGAGGATTATGAAAATGACCAACTAGGAATCTTCTTTGCCCCCTTTGGAAGATCTTTACAGCATCTTATTACAAAAGATACTTGCACTATACCTTCTCAATATGATCAACTTGAGTGGAACTTTATTTTGTAATGGTGGCTGTGGGCAACCACTTATGGGACCCTTGTTTCCTTTTGGTGCATTCTAAAGGAACTGTTAATGGAGACCTTGTCACTCCCAGGAACGTGAATGTCAAAAATTGGCTACCAATAAAAGAAGAGAGAGAAAATGTCAAGATTTTATTGTAATATTGTTTTGAGGTGGACCCATACATGAATGGCTTCTGAAGTATTCCTATTTTGAAGCTTTTAGGTTATAGTTGATTATATTCACATGGTTATGTTAATATCTTGTTCTGTTGTTTTCCTACTGGCACACATCTCAAATCTATGTAACCTTGTGATTAATTTTGTCGCTTCTGTGGATCATAATTAACTAATTCTTTGGATATAGACTTGCATTTTTTTCATTATCTGTTTCCTTAAGTGACTAACTTGGTTGTGTAATGTTTTCCTTCTTGAATCTGCAGAACTGTAGTCATACAATAGGATCTTTATGTGAAGAAGTAGAATTTCTGTAAATAAGTTATTACTAATGCTGTCTATGCGCATGTGGTGCTTTTGTATATCCATTTGCTGAAGCATATTTACGTCTGTTGTGATGTTTATGGACATTGATTCTGTAACTGTACAGGCATTCATACTTTCTGAGAAAAATGGCAATTCCTGCAAATTGTGACCTGATATATTTGCTCATGTCATGTGTACTTAATTTTACTGATGAATTTCTGTATTTGCATCAGCCTCCTTTCGAATTTGGATATCGAATTCTTGTAACGCTGCTAAAGGAATGCCTTTGTTTTCCCCTCAGATTATACCTTATAATCTGCCTGGTTATACAGAGGTGTGGACGCACGAAAGTTTTATGTCTAATTAGAAAACCGCATTGCATATAAAGTTCAATAATGCATGTATTGTGGAATATTACTTTATTTTCTATGAACAATGAAAAGGAAATGGGAAGTCAATAAAGTACCCTGTTTATATAGTGGTTTAGTCAATCTTTTTTCACTTTCCAGTGCTGTAATTATCATATTACTTATCTTTGCGGAAAGAATCATTGATTTTTTCACTAGTAATAGCGATATTAGTTATCGAGTCATTAAGAACAGGATGAGCTTGACTTGCATTAAAGTTAATGATGGTTTGATTACATTATTGTGAATGCATCTTGTAAAAACTGCACGAACCTATCTTATAAATTTGATTAGTGAAAAGTATTAATATCTGTGACTTTGCTTGATTTCTGGTACTGTGTTTGGGGCTAGTGGAATCACTTTATGGCAAGTGATCCAAACAAAAGCAATAAAGAGTTATGGTTGTATTTATCTAGTGTTAGGTTTATACAAGAAAGTGACCAAGCAGCATGAAGTCAAGAAGAAGACTTTCCCAAAGCAGGGCTCCATTCTTCTGTACAGAAAACTTTTGATGTCATTTTGTGCATATCAAGATCATGGTTTGATTGTTTTAGAGCTTAGTTTCAAAATCATAATTATGGTATGCCTAAACTTTCGAAATTTAGTACATATTAATTTGTTCGGCATGATAGATTGGACAATAGTAGACAAGTATAATGAAAAAGAGAAGTTAAAACCTTGTTTGCATATCGAGCTCTATTGGTTTTTTTATTGTCACTTACATGTTGAGACCAAAATTTCACATTATCTACTTCACAACTACCTTACAGAAGCTGCTCCTATGGCAGGGAACAGTGTCATTACTCCCTTGTCAAAAGATTGTGACAAGGTTGTGGCAATTTGTTCTTATGAAATCACAGGGCGGCTGAGCACGAGTGAAGACAGTGTTAGGTAGGGAATTTGGTTGTGACGACGCACCTGATAAAAGATAACATAATTGTTGAGAGAGAGGTCTACAGGTCTTGTTGGTAGTAGCAAATATATTGAAGAGAAAATGCCGCATACACGTGTTCTTGAATGACATTCATTGTTTCGTGTTTGTTATTTGTTATTTGTGCTAGCTCATGATCTACACGACTTAGACATGTGCATTTAAGTACACATTTCTCGATGTTGAAGACTTGTCGACTCAAACAAAACAACTATGGTCTATGTAATTAGAGTTGGTTGTTCCTCTTAACTCTGTATTGTTGTACTCAAAGAATGACCCCCACAATACTCCACAGCACATGTTAAATCTTGGTGGATGATGTTTACTTCACATCTTAAGAAAAAATGGCCATGAAAGGTCTTCTGGCTGCATTTTTCAAAACTGATGTCAAAACCCTTTTAAGATTCTAAACAATAATCTTCATGCATTCCAAAGCTTGACAATTTCAGTGTGCTTAGATTAGCGTTGGGAATCTCCAACACGAAAATGACTTGTGGAGAGTACTCACTCTCTCTTTGCTGCAGTATTTTTCTACGCAGCTTTTGAGTGGAATAAAATTAGGGAGTCCATTTGGCATAATTTTTTAAAAGTCGACGAGTTTTTGAGATTCAAAAGTTGCTTTTGGACCCATTTTGTAGCTTTCTCGTGAAGCTCTTCTATAAAAAGTAGAAGAAAAGCAGAATTCCTGTCAAATAGACCCTAAATTGAACCTATTCGACTATCCAAAACTACTTAACATTTAAACGTGCAAATGACTACCCGAGATTATACAAAAAGAAAAAGGTAAATGGTGTAATAGCTACAAATCAAACGCTAGACTGCATTCTCAACCATTTGGGCCTCAATTCAACCTCAACTGTTGGCATATCATGTGTTAGCACATGTCTTGTTGGTTCACAAAATATATGTTAATTTTCAGGGGACAAAAAATATAAAATAAAATTGTAAACTCAACTTAATCGATGGACAAATATGCAAGCATGCATATGGTAATGAAGAAACGTATTCTAGAGGATAAAAAAAAAATACAAAATATACAAACTAATTGAGTAAAGGCAAAAAGTCTAGCCATTTTTTGGTACCTCTTTGATCTGATGATTAATCTTAAGTGACTTTTATCAAGACTTACGTTCCATCTTACAATATCAATTTTATTAAGAGTAATAGTCTTATATGTTGACAATTTATTGCGTCGTGAGATTGTTCATCACCCCCCTTCATTCTTGGATTTATTGAACTTCGAAAAAAGTGCATGATTGGTTCTCAACTTATTGTTCAAATAGCAAGTTGGTTCTTAACCTTTAAAAATATTAAGTGCCTTTCATTAAATTACACAATTCGTCCCTCGATTAAGGTCACATGCAATCGATTGAAAACATGATAGGGGTGCCTGGTTCAACTAAAAAAATCGAAAACCTACCTTAATTATACGTATAAAATAGAAAATTGTAAAGACATTTAAAATAAGTCAAGAACCAACCTGTTCACTTCAAATTTTTGTTTTTCTAAAAAAAATTTTACCATTAGTTCGACTACTTGACCCTTTATCTTTTTTGAGTAGATGCTTGAGCCGGTTTTCAAAATTAATCACACTGTGATTAACATGGATTGACGGTTTCTGTCATTAAGGTCCAATTTTGCAATTCCAATGAAACTACTGAAGACTAACTTATGCTTTTTTAAAAGTTGAGGACCAATTAAATACATAAACATTAAATTGAGACCACTGAAGCAATATTCTGTTAAACCTTCCTGCATTTATTTATCAATGCAAGAAACAAAGTCAAAGCACGGCCCCACGAAAAAATATCAGAAAAAAAAAAAAGATTTTTCTTTTCTTTTCTTTCCTGCATGCGTGTATGAATGACTATACACATTGATTTGTAATTGAAAGGTTACATCTTTTCTCCTTTTTCACTGCTACAAAAATCTTAGTTATGATTAAGGACCAACAAGAAAATTAATGCTGTGTCATGCTGCTTAATCTTTGTTTTGCATGTCCTAATTAATGTCTCGACATCCTTAAACACACTCATTTGTAAAATTCCATTTCGGTCATATCAATTACTT
>CAIGRF010265948.1:0-10265 GCA_903798235.1 Fraxinus ornus
GCTTCCCATAGACGGTGCCAATGATGCTACCAAAAATCGCACATGTTGATTTCCCGAGATTAACGACCGAGGATGAGCACGAACGAGATCTTTCGGTACCTGAAACAAAGGCGTCGAGGTTTGGCCTCGTCGTCCCTCCAATACTCAAGTCTGAAAGAGAAATTTTAGAGAATATATATATATATATATATATATATATATAAACGTACCTGAATGGTGAATAAGAATGATGTATTTATAGAGGTAGGTAGAGCAGTTCTAGTAGGACTCATCCCCTTACTTTCCGGATTGGTTATAGGGATGTGATTAGAGGTGTTGCCTAAGATAGGACTCCTTTGCGACTTAGGATCCTTGAGTTTGGGGTGATTGGGTAGGGCTAGAGTCCTTAGTGGACTTGGTGCCTGCGGGTAAAGGATACTACTCGAGGATGTACAGCGCCACGATGCAATTTATCCCGAGGACATCCACCACCAAATTGGCTAAAATCCTCGGTGTGATAGCTCGAACATTATAGATCGTGTGCTCGAGCACAAGGTGTATCCCAAGGTTTGCAAGAGGCATCTCATAGGTTTGGAAGTGCTCGAACCCAAAATGCTCGATCACAATAATGCCACATCAGCACCCATTATGCTTACAGAGCAAAAAATGAATCCACTAGGCAGGTTATTGTGGTAATAACTAGAAAGCCCTTGAAGCACCCAACCTTGTTGAACTACGGCAAGAAATCACACCTAATGAAGACCTGAATTGAAGGGTTTCATCAATATGTGACTAGCAATCTTCACTATCTTATTTTAAGTCCCCCCAACTCTCCACCTCATCTCTCCAATGATGAGTTAGTTAAATATGGAGATTCTTCTATGATATCCATGGTAGCAGAAGGAAAAAAGAATAAGCTATCTAAAATTGATTTTTTTTTTTTTATCTTGAATGATAATTCTGGAAACGATACCATGATAATAGCGCCAAGTCCTACTTCTGTTGTTGAGGATGATGAGTGGACTTCTAAAAATGATGGTGAGTTGCAGCAGCAAGAGGAATATGATGAGGATGAAGATGGTTGGCATGAAGATGATGGATATATGGGAAAACCCATATATTCAATCGATGGGAGGTTTGCGATGGCAGATTGGTGGCAATGATGGAAGTAGACGTGGCGATTTCCTGATTTTTTTTATGACTCAGGTGTCCAAGTTTCACCCGACTAATCCTGAGGAGTGGTGGTTTTCCCATGGGTACGCCACCCTTATTAATTCCGATGCGGTCACAATTTATACACACTTGGACCGGACATTCAACAATTTTCCTTTCCGTGGACCTCTGTCTTCCAATATAGATGTTGCCTTCCAACATAAATATTGTCTCCCAACTTCCGCGGGGATTCGTACTTTCGATTCTCCGTAGAGAACTCTCCTGCTCTACTACTACGACATGCCTGTGGGGGCGCGATTTCTTGATTTTTGGGTTTAGGGAAGGTTGGAGGTGGGGAGGTTTGGGGAAGATGAATTGTACTTCTCCTTTTCTTTTTCTTTTTTCCCTTTTGGTCTTTTATTTAATTGTTTTATTATAGAAATTGTAAATATACCATTTTGTCCCATCTAATTTGTCAATTTGAGTTAAAATTTCAATTTCGGTATTGACTAACGAAATTTTGGACGGAATGTGTTATATGGACTTCAGTTGTAGACTGTAGTCGAGTGAAAGGCTTGGGACTTTGGCCGCAAAACTAAAAGATTAATGTATAGTCTGCAATAAATTGAACGGTTTGAGACCTCCGCTGCAATTTTCACTAAAGAATACATACTTTTCTATTGTCTAACTATTCGTACTTATCTGAACATTCCTCGTTACCCTTTTTACAAGCATCAATAACAAGAGCAATACAAACAAAAATGCGGGAAGAACTCGACCGAACAGGAGAACGCTAACCTCGAGCTCTATATCTTACAGTTCCGTTCTCCTGTGCGTGGCGCGCATGAGAAGTTTATAAGCTTTGTCTTGCCTTTTAATTTTAATTTTTTTTTATATAAAATCATGTTTGGTATCGAATGAAATCTAAATTTTAATTTAAATCAAAGTTAACAATTAATTTTAATAACATATTTCATGAAATCCATAACTGTTTTACTTTTATCAAAATTTACTAAAAATTTGATTTTAATCTCAGTCACGTGACCCCCCAACTTTTGAGATATTTTTTTATAAAGTCATGTTTGGTATCGATTGAAATCTAGATTTTAATCTAAATCAAAGTTAACAATTAATTTTAATAACATATTTCATGAAATCCATAACTTTTTAACTTTTATCAAAATTTAATTTTAATCTCCACCAAATGGGGGCAAAATCAAAATAAATTTAAATTTAGATAATATACGTAAATTTTAAAAATTCTTCGACGATCGTACGCTAATCGAATCTACAAATTACTTATATTATTCCGAAACTTATTTCAAGAACTACATTACGAGCATATCGAATAGTCCAAACAGATATCGAAAATAGTTAAGAATACGTCAAACGTGAGTCTTAAAATATAAGAAATTTGTAGATTCGATTAGCGTATGATCATCGGAGAATTGTTAAAATTTACGTATATTATCGAAATTCAAATTTATTTTAATTTTGCCCCCGTTTGGTGAAGATTAAAATCAAATTTTTAATAAATTTTAATAAAAATTAAACAGTTATGGATTTCATGAAATATGTTATTAAAATTAATTGTTAACTTTGGATTTAGATTAAAATTTAGATTTCATTCGATACCAATTATGATTTTATAAAACAAAAAAAAATTAAAATTAAAAGGTTATCAGCTTTGCCTTTTGGAGAACGGAACTGCTATATCTTAATATTCATTTCGAACATCATCAAAATCCATGTTGTCACGTTTGATACTTAGGGTGTGTTCAATAGAGATTAAAATCGAATTAAAATTGAAAAACTAACCGTTATTGTTAATTTTTATTAGATAAGTGGAACCCAATAACGGCCATATTTTCAATTTTAATTGGATTTTAAGCTGTACCGAATATAGCCTTAACAAGTAGGGGGGCACGTTGCTCAATGAAAGAGCACGCAATCCAAGGTAACATTTTATACATGTACATACAACTCCGTCCATCCCACTGAAAAATTTCTTCCAAGGAGTGAAGTTAGGGACTATAGTGGTGGAGGAGGGGGGGTGTTAGGGAGGGAATTCTTGAAATTTGTATACTCAACCTGAAAGGCTGAACCCTAGACAGTATGATCCACCTCCTCAATGCTTGAAGTTATGAGTTCAATTTAAACCAGGATAAATCATCACATAGAACTAGATGAGAATCAATAGCGGCAAAAGAAATGGCGATTTTGCAACTTCTCTCGAGAAGTAGAAGCATGAATAAAAAAGCAAGACTTCTTGTAACAACATATTTACAACATTTCTTGTGATTTTGGATACTGAGTCGCATTTGTCTACAGCATCATTGGAATCACTCCGATGCACAAATTAACCACAGGACCCAGCTGTAACAAGAAATCAAACAGTTTTTCGACTTTGATCCGAATGGAGGTTGGTCCGGGCACCTCAGTGTAACCTTTTTGCTTTTGTGAGCAAAAGTAATACATCGTCTGGAGCAAGCTTAAAGGAAATAGTAAGTATTTAGGAATTCTCAACCCGAAATTTCAGCGCTTGATGGTAAGCTCGGCCCTGAGGTGCAGTATGCCATTAATGAAGTAGAGGCTGTCGTCGGCCATGAAAGAAGTCCACGGTATGCTAAATAAGTTGCGATAGCCGACTGCCTTTCCTCCGGTAAAAGTGTAATTGCCTTTATATTTGCTAAGATATTCCTCTGTGGGTTTCGATCTGGCTGCAAATTCGTAGTCAACGGCAAATGTTACCGAACCCTTTTCTTGCATTCCAAGAAAGAGACCAAAACAATGGAAAGAGCTCTGTTGATCCATATTGCAATGTGCAGACAAGAAAAACCCTTGTCCACCCAAGTGGAAAGCCTGAGAATAAACTCGCCCAGATGGAAACAAATTTACACACTCTTCCCGCTTAAGATCCAGGTAGACCACACACTGTTGGCGCGGGAGTTCAAACTCGATTACCTTAACAGGTCGATATTTGTAGGTCCTCTCGACAAAGCGGCGGCTTGTAGTGGTCGTCTCCTCTATGGCCATCATTCGCTGACGATGTGGGGCCTCAGCCTTGAAAAATAAGGCCTCAAGCACAATTTTGGATGCAAAATCATGATCGAAGTCACTGCAAATCAGAACCTTCTTAAGCTTCCGGCAAGCCATGTAAGGGAAGCGAATATGGCGGCCCAGACGTGTAGCAAGAATTTCTCGCCGTTCCTCAGGCTTTTGATAATGAGCCCGGGTCCACTTCAAGGCAAAGTCATATACAGCATCCTCTGATGCCACTTGGAGATCATCACTCGACAAGATTGCCTCAATTCCAGCCAGAGGCAAATTTATAACCTCGTCTTGGAACCTGCACAAATTAGCACGAGCCATAAATAAGCATCAAATACCACTAGAACTGATCAAAGTTGCTAAATATTGTCTTGCACTCATCAAAAAATAGATCAAATTATTTTGACCATAGCATGTTACAGATCAAAGAGATACACAAGCGCAGGGGCGGAGCCAGGTATTTTGTGAGGGTGGGCACAATTTTAGGTACCGGATATAGTGATTTTTTTTGGCCAAAATTAGTCTTATGAACAAAAGAGCTTCACATTTTCTGGAGAAATCCTGGTGCACAAGGAAACATGAGATTTTGAATAACTGCAATGAGTTTTTTAAATCACTAAACTACTATGACTTTGATTCAATATTCATAAAAAGATGGAGATGAGTTCTTCAAAAAGTTTTAAGGTTCGAGATTGGGATATAATGGAAAGATATTTTGTGATTTATACGTATATGAGCTCTGATTGGGAGGTATGAGGATTTGAATAGAATGTACTCCACTAGATCATTTAAAATTAAAAAAGAGCATTTTGATTCAACCAGTGTATTATTTTTTTGCCAATATAATAATATATTTATATACACATACATTTATGTTGAATTTAAACCCCAAACAAAATAGAACTTTATTTAAGAAGTAAACCTACACAATTTTTATCTCAATTATGTAAATAAACTCCACCCACACAGCACTCAATCATCAACTATCTCCACTCACTATCTTTCATACACTCAGTGCACTCTCTCTCTCTCTCTCTCTTTCTCTCTTTGACACACATTTTTGTGTGCCTCTATTTCTCATTCTCTCTACTCACACTCATTCAGTTACACAGCCAACACATTAAATATATAAAAGTTGAGACTTTGCAAGGACCTCCAACGAGCTGAGGTCACAGGAATACGGAGGGCTGAGCAAATTAAAACACGCGATTGGCAAATGACTTGGATTTATCAAATGCACTTGCATTTCCAAAGATCTCTACATTAATAACTCCACAAATCAAGGTCTTAGAATCATAACATAAAATAAAAAATCCCTAATGAAGAACCATCAATTTTGTCCATGAAAGTCACACTTTTTCCCAAAAGTCCATTGCATGCCGGTGAACAAAATGAACGGAGGCAAAATAAATTATACCAGATTACCAGTGGGGGAGAACAGTGAACAGAGGCAGAGCCGCAGAGGTGAGAGTTTGAGAGAGACAGACGAGTGAAGCCGTGAAGAAAGTGAAGAGCCAAAGAGGAAAGCTGCTGTTTTCTTTCTTTTTTTTGGATTGGGCTGGGTAGTTCTTGGGCCATTTAGCATAGTAGTTAAAAAAAATTGAGCCCAATCTATGCTAAAAATAAAAATTGAGTCCAAAAGTTCAGGGTGGGCCTGTGCCCACCCTGAACCGTATTGGGCTCCACCCCTGCACAAGCGACAAGGTTCAATTTCTTTAAAGATGTAACATCCAATACGGACGGATTTTAAATGATAAACTGTTGTGGATTAAGCTTCCACGAGATTAATCAAAACTAATCCTACCTGCCCTTTTTTGAAGAGACAACTAGCATATTTCTCAACAGTACAAATCAAATCAGAAGAAAGAAAAATTACATCTAAAGTGTAAACATAGAAGGAAGGGGAAAATCACTGTGTATCTATTAAAAACAATTATCCTGAAGGAAAAAAAAAAAGTAACCACAAAATGAACTATGGAATAATTACTGTGTATCTATAAAAAACAGTCATATCCTGAAGGAAAAAAATAAGTAACCACAAAATGAACTATGGAATAATTATTACACTCATTTTCTAGGAAAGAAGACAGAAAGAAAGGGAATTGACAGTAACTCACTTGGATATGTCTTTGTAACGGGCAGCCAAGAACTGTTTTGCTGCATCAGTCAATGGCTGAACTGCCTCAGCCATTAGGACGCTAGAAGGAAGGTCCAGATATAATAATGCGGACTCTGGAGTCATGGGCAAGTTTCGCAACAAGCGGCTGCAGTGCCTCATGCATGAAGCTACCTCAAATTTATCAGCAGCCATAAGCACATCCAACAACGCCGGAGCTGTTGTTGCAGTTAATGTATTGCTATACATAAAATTTAGTAGCTCCATGAGAGCAGCTTCCTCTATTCCATAAAAAGAAGAATGATCAACACCACATAATTTCACAACTATTAAATATGTCAACGTGAGAAAGGGCTGATGATCTAAACATGCACAACCACCACAAAGTAGCTCGAAGCCATGCTCATGCCAAAAATGGGACTAATAGGCTACATAATAAGGAGACACCATCTTCTTTCCTAAACCCTTCCCTACGAGACTAGAAAGACTCCAAGAAAAAGAAGTCGAGTGAGAAAAGAGAGACAAAAAGGGAGAATGAATAGCCTTAACTTGCTATATAAACATACCCGAGGCATTAATTCTTAGGGTTACGTGTCTCTGCTCTGACTCCATCATCCCATTTGAGAATAGCTACATAAAGAAAAATGATATATTCGTACATGAATTTACAAAAAGAAAAAAATATTAGCAAATTTCAGTTAAAACTCCAATAACCTTATAAAAGAATGGACTCTTTGCTGCTAAAATAGGAGAGCTGATATGTAATGTTTTAACTCTTATAACTCCGGAACTATCCTCAGGTCCATTTGAATCATCACTATTTGCAGCATCATCTCCTGCACAAGTTTCTTTTTATGGGAATAAGTTCTGAATAAAATAAAAATAGGGATCATGCAAACAAATCATAAAACAAGACGTCCTCTAGTGAGAAAAAAAAAAATAGAAAAGATATTCAACTGCATCAGAAGATCCTTCCAATTAGAATAATAATCACATGGAACTGGAAGTCCTAAAGTACATTACATATATATGGCAAAAGAAAAGCTAAAAAATCTAGCATTCTCTAAAGACAAATTACTTCACTCTTCCATCAAAAATTATGTTTCTTCTTCCCCAGATATCCATTTAGAGGAAAACATACAAAAGCTGAAACATTTGTGTATCAGGGACAGTTCTTGCTTCTTAATTTACAAACATCTATGGAACTTCAAATATTGATTTAAATATTGCGTGCCCAGATATTAACCACAAAACATTACTAAATATTTACTCTGATGGAAATATGTGCAACGGATTTACTTGATTCTTTAGTTTCAGTTGTGTGGAACTGAGATAAATGGGGGATTACCTAAAATTTTTAATTTTTGTATACTATTCTTGCTCCTATTTACAAGCTATTAATATCATATTCTTCACAGGTTCCCTGGCTGCAATATTGTTTCACTAACTGTGTAACTCATGACAAGCAGGCAATTAGAAAAATACTTATATTGTTGAATAAGTCAAGAGTGAAAGGCTTAGTTTCAATAAATTCACAGGTTACATGATGCAATCCATTCACCCAATTAAATAATAGATACCAAACTGACCTGCCGATGCAATTCATAAATATGATATAGCCATGGAAAACCTATAATTCTGGGTTCCATTAAATTGCACGTTCCCAGTTATACCCACCCCTCAGTGGCCAGTGCCCTCACCACCTGACTTTTCTGATTGCCACAAAATGCATATTGCTATATTTAGACATTTAAATAGTTGAAGGCATGTTTCATTGTTTCCAATTCATTTTTCTATTTTCTAATATCGCGGAACCAAATATCCAAAAACAGAAAACATTTCTTTTAGTAAATCAAACAAAAATTTTCAGAAGGAATTGAACATTTCTCTAGTGTTTGGTAAAAACAAAAAGTTATTGCATGGTCACAAAAATATTTTGATGACTGGACAAGTTCATTTAAATCTCTGTTCGTTGACAAATATACCAACATGTCATAAAAGTATTAAAACACACTATCCAAAAACCTTCCAGACCATTTTTTGATTCATTTGTCTGGCAGCACTCCTTTTGGGCTTTACTGCAATTTATTTGTATAATATTCTCCTCATCACATGTCATCTTGGATTTTTAATCTCCAATTTTAATCTGGAAAGCCAAATTAATCACTGTATTGGCTTGTTTCCTTTAAACAATTCAATAACTAATACGATGAACATGAATTACTTGACTTTAGCCCTAATAATAATGTCCCTACATGGATTAACAATGAAAACCAGATTTTTTTTCCTATACCTGAGGGTGATTCTTCTATTATTGGTATTTCTTCTTCATCATTATTTTCATCATCCACACCATCATCAATATCAGGCTGCTGACTGTCTAGAATCTGCTCCTCAGGGTGAATGTTGATGTCCAAAGCTGCAAACGAGTGGCACGTGTCTGATTAACACGTCTAGTTGGGTACGGTCGTATTGAATGAGCAAAAGTCTAAGAAAATAAAAAATACAGGCAAAAAGAAAGCATTCATGGAGTTTGTGAACTCCGGTAAAATGATTAATAATTTCAAGTTTTCAACATATAAAAATCTGAACAATAGAGTATGTGCTCAAATATTATCTTCAAATAAACTAAAGTTGCATTCTTAGCATCAAGTATGGGATAAATGAATTGGAATTGGAATTGGAATCGGAAATAGAAATTTTTATTTTAACTTAAATTTATCTTTCTACATATTCAATTTCCCTGTTGAAAGATAAAAACTAAAAATTCAATTATCAAGCAAATACATAGCACAAAATCTAATGACTGAAATCCCATGGTTCCTATAATTCAGACTTTTACTACTTTAATCAAGTTTTCTAGGCGATTTCACTTGAATAGCAACAAAGTGGCTTCTAACATATTCATTGCTGCAAAAAGATTTAATCAACCACACTCATCATTTAAACAAGCCAAAAAAATATACTGAATATGCCATTGTTGCCCATCTCTATCCACTTTAGAGGAAATGAAAATCCGTATTAACACTACTGTAAACATTTCCTCCCCACTGTGACTTTGATTGACATGCCCACTGAGCAGGCCGGGTAGCCATAGCTTTCTTACCCGGTTGAAAGCTGTTTCAGTTGAGGGTACAAAGCAAAAGAGATCTTGTTTATGATTCCTAGGATTGCAGCAAAACGCTTTGATTCAAGAGTCACAGCTACTTATTTTCAGAAATTGTGCACGTCAGACCTTTGAATGAATCCAGACTTTTGAAGACCTAAAGCTTTTAGATAAGATGGTTAACATTTAGAACCTCAAAATTAAGTCAACTCTTGCTAGATTTCTTCACGACCCAGTCCTAAATCATCTCTAAATCCAAAAGAACCAAGGTTGAGTAACTTCACTCCATTTCTACATATTTATTTTACCCAACAACTTAATGAGTTACACTTACAAGATAACTCAAAAAATACTCTCATTTTCATATCCTACATAGGCATAGGTGCAAACATATGTGCTTAGATTCACCATAACAACCAAAATTATAACTATAATCAAGAAATAAATATCCAATACATGTTGACTATACAGTAGACTCGCTCACCATTTTCCTTCTTGGCGATGTCGCCTCTTTGACGCTTGGTCTTGCGTGCCCAGTCGGTGACGGTATGGCAAGCCTGGGAATCGGGTCGGGTCTCGAGCGAATCCGATACTATCTCGATCCGGAGGACCCGGTCCGAGAAGTTGCTGTCGTTAAAGGCGAACGCGAAGTCCGGGTTACGTGAAGCGGTCGGCGACGAATTGTCCGAGTCCATCACTGCCGTTCTCGGGTCAAATAGATCCAGTACCGAATCCCTCATACTGATTTCTCTCCTACACTCTCTCCCCCCTTAAAAAGTATTTATTATCGGCTGACAAAAAGAGTCCTATAATATATATATGAGAGAGAGAGAGAGAGAGAGAGAGAGAAAAAAAAAAAAT
>CAIGRF010265975.1:8722-27586 GCA_903798235.1 Fraxinus ornus
AAAAAAAAATATCCATCTTAATCTGATTATAATTTACGGTGTAATCAACAAATCTTTTATCCCCATATTCTCAGGTATTCATAGTAATAGGTTTATGTATACATGGTGTGTGGTGAGATTTGATTAGGTTGGAATTTCTTCAATAAAAAAATATAAATAAAAATTCGTCAGCTCCTTTTTTGACACTTTATCTGTATGTAAATCATTATGTAACTATTTATAAACAAGTAATATTATTCTTCATAAAATTCATGGATACGAGGCAAAAACTACCAAGTGGAGTACGGTAGGACACATGAAATTTTTGATGGAGCAGTGAAATGGTAGAGATCGAAAAGAATACCAACATTGAAAGCATTTTTCTGGGTTGATTCACAATGACACTGAGAGACTTTGGATCTTATATCTTGTTATTATCGCTTCTTGTTGCATCGGTAGTGCAAACAAAAAATGTTGGTGACCGTTCGATACGGCCTTTTTTCACCTCAATTTGGTTTATCTCCCGTCGTTTTTCCAAATTCTTGAGTACCCGCCGCCGGAGAAAAATCCAACCTTTGGAGTTGAAGTTAATAAAATAGTATTATGATCAAGATTCTTTCAATTCCAAATTCATCTCCTATTAGAATATTCCAATCACGCGTATTAGTGGTCCTCTGCGTGATTGCAGTTTAAAAGTCAACTACTTGGCCGTTTCTTAACTAAAGCAAATCCAATAAATAAGCGAGTTTCATTGACTGTTCTCATCCAAAGAAACCCACTCCCCCTCTCATCACGGTCTAATTGTAATGGAATTTTTCTTATATATTTGAGCATTTTTTTGTTTTCCAAATCCAATTTAAGAATACATAGATATAGACATTCTGTATATAAAGTCTGCACTTCATACAGCAGATCTGGAGTCCATTCTTATACAAGAAAATATGTTCAAGTTTTTCATATTCTTCTGTTTCATCATTTTGGCACATGGGAATCTTGGCCATGGCTCATCAGAGCATATGGTTGGGATTTATGAGCTCAAAAAAGGTGATTTTTCTGTAAAGGTCACAAATTTTGGTGCAAGAATCGTCTCTGTTAATCTTCCTGACAAAAATGGTAAAGTTTCTTTCTTAAGGTTTGGTCTTTTTGATTCTTTTTTTGCTCTCTTCCTGATGAAATCGCGTTTTTGCTGGGTTTTTTCAGGGAAGTTAGCAGATGTTGTTCTTGGTTATGACACGGCTAACGAGTACATGGTATGTTTTTTGTTTGATTTGTACATTAATTAGATTGAAATTAATTCATTTTAGCAGAAAATAAGGAAAAAAAATTAAACTGTGAATGTGAAACAAGAAAAGAAAACAAACAATGGAGAAGATACAACAAAGAAAATGAGTACATTTGCACTTTTAATTAGTATTTTTATGCATCTCTTTGGCATAAACTTCCATATTCTGCTGGTTATTCGATTTTTCTTATATATGATGAACAAAGAACAAGTTGCAAGCAGATCTTTTGTCTCATAGTTAAGTCTTACATTTGACTTATGATTTTATATTATCGCACTCCATGTGAGTAAAGCCTATTTTTTATGCATGAGGGTCCCATCCTCACATGTTTCTCTCTGGCTTGTTCTATGACTCATATATCATGCTTATTGGCGGCTGTTACCGTTATCCTGGTTAGCGAGAACGGCTAAATTACTTTTGAGTTTGCTCGCGTCAGATGTAGCCCCTGTTTGGCCTAAGTTCCTTGAAAACTTATTTGTTTCCAAACTCATTTTCAATCATATATTTTGTGGAATGTACAATTTTTATCAACTTTTCAATCATACATTTCATTAATTTTTATTAAAATCTAATACAAATATGTTTTTTTTTTTTAATCAAAACCAGAGACAGCATAGATCAGAGATATACCAATAGCAAGAAATGGAAGAACAGTAGTTCTTATGAGAAACCTGTTTAGGTTGGTGAGGGTGGTCGAAATGGGAAAGAGGAGAGGCGAGGGGGTGTAGCCAGGTGGCTCCCACCCGAGGGTGGAGGGACCGATGCTGCGGTACCAGGGCTGGGGCAGTGGCGGAGCCAAGATTTCAATGGGGGAAGGGGAGGGGGGGGCAAAATATATGTATTATATAGACACTAAAAAAATCTATATAAATCCGAAAAATTTACAAATGTTGCGGGGGCAGCCGGCCCTCATGTCTCACCGTTCATGATTTGGGTGGTGATTAGGGGTGAGGGAGAAGTGGTGGTGACAGCACAATCCAGACGGGTAGTGGGGAGGCCCTCAATGTAGGATGCAAAGGCGCTAGCCATCCGAGATGGATTCCCTATGACCTTGCCTACAGCTCGTAGGTGTGGAATGTGAATCGTAGTGGGTGGTTCACAGCTTACAGGCTGACTTTAGTATGACACCGAATGCTGGAGTGCTTTCAGATATTGCGGCGTTGCTTAGAGCCGTGGGCAGTGGTTCGTGTCTCTTTATCCACAGAGATGGGAAAAAGGTGGCCGGCAAGCTGGCGTCCTATGCTACAGTTTTTACAGATGGATGGAATGAATACTTTTATTTCTTTTCTCTGTTTTACCTTCAAAAAATAATAAGAGATATTAAGATATGAAAAGATAATTCCTTAAAGAGTATTCTGTATACAGATAATCTAAGCCTGATGGATTGCATTCCATTTCAAGGTCTAGCAGAAGTAATTTTAAGATATGTGCTTCATTGGTTGTTCATCACTTTGATAGGAAAACATACTCAGTTGTCATGCCTCCAGTTCTAAATTGATCTGCTAGTAACCTACTGTGCTGAGAATATTTATCGAGGCAGTGGATATTTTCAATACCACTGCTTTATTATAGTAAGCTTCTGTAAATTACTCCATAAATGCCTCGATTACATGTATCTATGATTTTGTCATTGACTACAGAACAATTCGGGTAACTTTGGAGCAATTGTTGGACGGGTTGCTAACCGCATTGCCGGTGCTCAGTTTACATTAGACGGAACACTTTACAAGCTTGATGCTAATGGGGGGAATGGGACTTACACGATTCATGGTAATTTGAAATTTTGCATGTTACTATTAGGTTTCTTCTTACATATAATCACTGTCCCTCAATTTTTAAGTGTTTCCGTGTTGATACAGGTGGGAAAAATGGATTTAGCCGAGTTATTTGGAAGGTTAAAAAACATGAAAAAAAGGGTCCATCTCCTTACATTACCTTGTCCTATTATAGTGCTGATGGCGAAGAAGGTATGCATTATGTCCCTCAATTTATTTATTTTTGAAGTGAGATCTGGACTTATCTAGTCCTATTAACTCGTTGATCGACGACATATTTAGTCCTCGTTTGGGCGCCATTATTAGATGAAAAATGCATTTTTTTGTCACATCATGCATGGCACACCATGAGTGTTGAATGTCAAAGCGCTGTAGCATTTATGTATCTTTTTCCATTTATACCCCTGTTACGCATTGACTACAGTGGTTGCAGTGTTGGGGTAGAAATGATAAACAAAAACATGAAGGAATAACTTTGCACAGCCTCTTGTCATTACAGTGTCGAAAATCTTGAAAATTGAATGAGCTTTACATTGTGCAACAGTAAAAAAAACTTCTAAAAATGAGCTACAAACAGGCGCTTATATTTTCATATGCATACTAAACTGGATCCTCTGATGTAATTGTTTCTAAAATCTCAATTCCTCGTGTCTGGAACAGGTTTTCCGGGTGCTCTTGTGTCCTACATAACCTATGCTCTTGCTGAGCCGTACAAATTAATCGTAACAATGAAATCAAAAGCTTTAAACAAGGCCACTCCAGTGAACCTAGCCCAACACAGCTTCTGGAACCTTGGTGGTCACGACAGTGGGGATATTCTGTCGGATGAGCTCCAGTTATCTGCATCACGCATCACACCTGTGGATAAAGACCTGATCCCGACTGGTGAAATCGTATCGGTTAAGAAAACACCATATGATTTCCTCTCGCCCCGCGTTATCAAAACCCAGATGAAAGAACTTCCCAATGGATCCAGAGGTTATGATGATAATTATGTCCTTAATGGTTACGAGAGTAAAAAGATGAAGCCAGTAGCTGTGGTTTATAACAAGAAGTCTGGACGAGTAATGAAGCTATCATCAAATGCTCCCGGCGTACAGCTCTACACCGGGAACAACCTTAACAACGTGAAGGGGAAAGGTGGATACATTTATCAAGCTTATGGAGGCTTATGTTTAGAGACTCAAGGTTTCCCAGATTCGGTCAATCACCCCAATTTCCCCTCACAGATTGTGACTCCAGGGAAGACTTATGAACATTACATGTTGTATACATTTACCATTAATAAAGATTAAGAGCTTTTTGCTCATCTGCTAGAAACTTTGAATTTGACAAGAAAATTTGTTCTTCTCTCAGCACAATGAAATGAACAAATATTGCAAAGGACATATATTAAGTTATTAAAAATGAACATTTTTCTTCTGATGTTAGCTTGTAGATTGTTCTGTTTTTATTTTTTACTGCATTCTTTGTCATTTCAGAGGAGATAATGAGGCTGACTGGAGGAATAAATTCTTATACGGAATTTTGGAATTTAGCATTGAAGGACGCAAAAAAAAAAAAATAACAAAAAATAACTAAAAAAAAAAATAAAAAAATTACTTGAATATATATATATTTTTTTAAAAAGGTAAATTGGGCTGGGGGACGGGCTTATAGCACAGCTCAGTCCCCCCTTGATCCACCAATGTTCTTTAATGTACAGTTGACAGAAAAATGTTATTATCAGCTGATAAGCCCTTGTTTGTTCTACATTATTTTTTTCATTCTCATTCTTCTACTCATTTTCAACCACACATTCTTTAATAAAATAATATTTTCTATCACATCAATAACTTTTCCTTCTTTTTCAACCACATATTTCTCATTACATCATTTAAAAAAAATGCATTCTCTCATTTTAATGTGCACCAAACACACTCTAAATATGAAAATAACAGGCCCAAGCTAAGTAAAAATAGGGGCTCGGCTCACTCCCAAGCAAGCAGCGAATTTCTCGTTCGAGTTGGCTTGTCATAGGTGAGTGACGATGCAATTTTCAGTTTAAAAAAATTGGCAAGCCGCGAGTTAGCCTACATTTGGTGAAGTGAGTGTGAACTGGCTCGCGTGGTGGGACGAATTGAGCCCGATGATGCCAAGCTGATCTGATCGGCCTGGCTCGACCCATATAATATTGTCAACAGTGAAAAGATAGTTTTTCCATTGACTTTCATCTTGTCCTTGTGTTGAAATTTTCAAACTTGGGATAAATTCTTGGATTTTGCTACTTATACATATTGATTATGCTGTAAATCGACAAATGATATAGTGTCATGTAATATTATATAATCCATTATATAAATCTTAATGTACATATATCAAAATCATATTCTTTATTAAAATGTAAATTTCCGTGAAAACGAACTTTCAACAGTTTTCATTTTTTTCTGTATTACATAAAAAAAAAGATCTTATTACAACTTCTCTTTTTTTCGTTCACGTTTATTTTATGCTTTTGTTGACGAGATTATGATCAACAAGTTTCTTATTAGGTAGATTGTCAAATCAGCATGTTATTAATAATAATAATGGACAACATAATCCAATTTTAGCGAACATCGAAGCGATTTAGCTTATTTATAATGCATTTCGACAGGAAAGAATAGACGTAAAATGAAACAATAAAAATATTTTGATAGAATTCTAGAAAAAAACAGGAAAAAAGAACAAAGAAACATAAATTATGAATCGACTTATGGCCATGCATAAGCATTCTCGTATAGCATTAATCTAATGATTTGCTGATTAAAGAGGATAACCAATGGGCCACTTTTTGCCAATTATAGTAAAAAAGTATACGTTTCTCAACAATTTCTTTTTGCTATAAAAAGCATTTCTACACGTTCATTTTGTCTGTTTTATGGAGCATTGTTCATAAACTGGAACCCGTCCGGAGACTCTGTCGGTCCGGAGATTATTAATCGCCACGAAACTCACCCATTGACAGACTTTATGAAACATGAATATGCCTAAGGTTTCTGTAATTTTCTGTTTCTTCATTTTATTATTTGGAATTTCTGTCAATGGTGTAGAGGAAGAGGTTAAGAGCTATGAGCTCAAGAAAGATGATTTCTCTGTAAAATTTACAAATTTTGGTGCAAGAATAATTTCTGTTATTCTTCCCGACAGGAATGGTGAATTTTTTGGTCCCTTTTTTTCAAATATTCTTGTAAGTTCCATATTTGTATTGTTTTTAATCCATGATTTTTGGGTTTTTTCAGGAAAGCTGGGAGATGTTGTTCTTGGTTATGATACACTCGAAGAATATGTGGTATGTTTCTCCAGTTTATTATTCTTTTCTTGTTTTTCATTGTTGTTCAAGTGTACTTTTGTTGTTTTCTTTGTTTATCACATGGATTTGGGTTCAGATTTTGCCTACATTTGATATTCTGAGGTTGTATTGAATAATTTTGTCTAATTAGCTAATTGTCTGTTCGTTTAGGCTACAAAAATATTATCATCGTTGTTAACCATTGCTTGCTTGACGATAAACTGGTAAAAATGCTAGTTAACACTTGATATGGTACAGAATGATGTTCAATACTTTGGAGCCATTGTTGGACGGGTTGCTAACCGCATTAGTAATGCTCAGTTTACTCTAAATGGAACTGTATATAAGCTGGATGCTAATGAAAAGAATAACACTCTTCACGGTACTCTATTGTCTTGTCTAATGCAATTATAATTCTCCACGAGTTCCTCGTACTCAGTAAAGAGTTAGCCTAAGTTCCATTTTGTTTACCATGATTAGTCCTTGAATGTTGTGGTATGAATGCAGGTGGGGTAAAGGGATTTAGCCAAGTTATTTGGAAGGTGGAAGAGTATGAGAATTGTGGCCAATCTCCTTACATTACCTTATCCTATCAGAGTTACGATGGTGAAGAAGGTAAGTATTTGCGGTTTATTACCTCTTCCCTCTGTAGCAATACTTACAATCTTTTGAATGGATCATAAAATCGTTTTATTTTACTAATCTCAACTCTCTGATGTCTTGGACAGGATTTCCTGGTGATCTTAATGTCTCAGTAACCTATACCCTAAGCAGTTCCTACAATTTGAGTGTAGCAATGAAGGCAGAAGCTTTGAACAAGGCCACTCCGGTTAACCTTGCTCAACACAGCTACTGGAACCTTGGTGGTCATAACAGTGGCACTATCTTGTATGATGAACTTCAATTATTTGCGTCTCACATCACGCCTGTATACAAAAGCATCCCCACTGGTGAAAAGGTATCGGTTAAAAATACACCATACGATTTCCTCAAATCCCACGAAATTGGAGGCCGGATAGCTCAAATTAAAGGTGGTTATGATACCAATTATGTCCTTGATGGTCCCACAGAGAAGAAGATGAAGCCAGTAGCTGTGGTTTATAGCAGGAAGTCTGGACGAGTAATGCAATTATCGTCTGATGCTCCTGCTGTGCAGTTGTATACCGTGAACTATATGAACCACGTGAAGGGAAAAGATGGCTTTATTTATCTTCCCTATGCGGCGGTTTGTTTAGAGACGCAAGGGTTCCCAGACGCAGTGAATCACCCCAATTTTCCCTCACAGGTTGTTGCTCCGGGAATGACATATTCACATAACATGCTGTATACATTCTTCCTCGTAAAAAGCAGAAGTGTTTCTCGTCCATTTTTAGACCTGATATATAACAGGAATGTATAGATATGTATTCTGATGGGAAATTTTGGACACCATGAAATGAAATATTGCAGGAGAGACATAATTTTGCACACTTCTGTCATGTTAGAATCCCTGAAACTGAAACCAGATCAAATATCACTACTAAAAAGGGGCTTCACTGACTGAGAATCCATCGATGAAGCTTGTTTTTCGATGGGAAATGACCAATTTCGATGTACGGACACGGTCAAAAAGTCGTTTCTGAAACCCCGGAAGGTGTTATCCAGTTATTTAGTAATGTATTGTGTATTGGCCAATCTGACTCGGAGTTTCAACAAGTTCTAATGATTCTTTTGCTATGATGAAGCCAACAATGTTCACGTGGCATCTTTTACATTACCAGATAAATTACCTAAGATTCCTATCTTATTATTGTTGATATTGACGAGAAAAAAATGTCAATGGACTCGAAACAATGTTAATAAAACAAAATCATGTCGTTTATATTTCACAAAAATAGTCACTGTCAACTTACAGTGTGCAACGGAAAGTCTGTGGAGGCCTAAACAAGAACAATGTTGTCAAGTACAGGTAGAAAATAAAAATCTTATAACAATGATTTTGCGAGGCCTGTAGACGGTATGGCATGTATGCCTTCGACTTGGCTGCCCATTCTTTAGGGAGCCAACCTGCATTCTAGCTCCATTTCTCGTATTTATGATGGCACCAGCATGTTACCGAGTGCATGGCCAGGAAATAGGAGGAGGAACAGGACATGTCCTTCAAATTAGGTAGTGGTACAAGGGCTTCAACAAATTCACTCAGCAGAGGTCGAACTTTTGCATCCACTGCTAAGACATAGAGCCGCCAATTGCACAGACTTCTGTTCACATTTGATTGAGAAACAACCCTCAAGACGTGTCTATGAGCCTGTAGAACCTTCTCTCTCCGAGATATGGCCTTGCCCGCAGCCCATTCCACCAAGTTATGTTCCCCCATTTGGTCTGGTTTTATCCATAGATCTTCTCCCAGTCAACGTTTCAAGCAAAAACGCACCAAAGCTATACATGTCACTCTTTGCAGTTAGATGTCCTGGCACACAATAAGGTACCAAAATTTGGCTTCTTCAGGTAGACATCCTTTTTCAACTTTACAAGAATTTTATGAAATTTCAATATTAGACTTTTTACCCCTGAAAATTTAATTATTACTATAATTTGTAAACTTCCGATTGTGAGGCTGATTTAGTAACTATGATATAACTGATATTTTTAATGTACGTGTAAATTGTTTAGCTAGTAACTATGACATAACTGATATTTCAAGTAAATGTTATGTAGCACCCTTAAACAAATATAGTGAAATGTGAGTTACAAAAATGTATTTATATTGATATGTTAAATTTTCCTTGGTGAAGATAATCAATATTGCATCTGGATTCTCTCTACAGGAGTTATTACAAATGTACACATGCTGAATGCAAATGTCGGTAAACATCTTGAGAGGTCTTCGACCGACTCCAAATCTATTATTACGAAATACCAAGGAGATCATAATCATGAAATCCCGACAGGCAGATACAGCAAACCGCAGAAGACGGTAGATAACAATCTATGAGAACAAGGATCAGATAGCAATGACCTTGCAGCTTAAAGGAGCAAATCTGCATGAAATGACAGTGATAGTATTTTGTTGACCTTTTGTTCATGTAAATGCCTTCTGTACAAATCATACTATTGCTTGACGCTGGAGGCACCTAATTCGAAAACTGGAAAAAGGCTGTACGTAAATAATGAAGAACGTTAAGACTGAACTCCATGCCAGTGCTGGCAGTATATATGAATGGTGGAATTTTTTTTTAATGGTGTATAAATGATTTTCCTCTACTTTTTTCTGTTTGGCAAATTTTCTATGTGAGCTAATAGCATGTTTGGGGAGGATCAAACGGAGAACAGATCAAACATTGTCTAATGGACAATCTGAATTGGAACCGATAAATTCTGGCGATTCTTTAATTATAAAATTCGTAAAAAGGTTAAATATTTACTTCAAACATTCTTGATATTGACAAAAGAAATATGTAGCTGGACTCTAAATTGATGTTAACAAAACAAAATCATGTCTATATTTCAGAAAAAAAAATGTCAATTACAACTACATCAGTAGAACAAAAAACTACATAAGCTAACTAAACAAGCACAATGTTGCCTATTACAAAAAGGAAACAAGAATATTATGATACTCAATACATCTTGCGTTTCTTTGTCTCCCTCTTTTCTTGTTCTACGATCTTTTTACGTAGCAATCTTGGCGCCCTCCGAGTATCTTCCTTATGAGTATCAATGGTTTGGTCGTCGTCGTCATCATCCTCGTCTTCATAGATTACTTGTTTTCTCTTTCGAACATGACCTTCCAAATTGGATTTGCCAGAATTCTTGAACCTTGATTCTTTACTCCATGGTTTAGAGGATAACACTTTTGGTTTTGATGTCGCTGCCGCTCTTCTTGATACTTCGGATTTCTTCTTCGGCATTGAATCACTAGATTTTGAAACATTCTTAACCTTCCAAGGATTAAGTTTTATCCCAGAACTGTGAAACTTATCATTATCGGATGATAAAAACGAATAATCCCTTGAAAATTTAAGCCACTCCACCTTCTCTTTGTCTATTGTGAGCTTCGCCTTAATGGACTGACGCTTTTGCACCGATGATTTCTTGTGCTTCAGTTTTGGAACTTCTTTCTCAAGTAGTTCGTAGTTCAACCAAGACTTCTTTTCTCGAACTATCCCATCGGGAGAAAAAGTCTTGGAGGGTTCAGAAAAGGAGCAATGGCCATCATTATATGAAGCAATTGCATTCTCTTTACTGCAAGAACCGGCCATGGATTCTTTCTTGATCGGAATCCTGCATATTTCTCTTCCTTCTAGCATTATTACCAAATACGTCATGATTCAGAAACAACTTTTGAGAGTACCAGCAATTCACAAAAATCTGGAAACCTGAATTCTAGTTTTTGATCACGAAAAGCAAAAGGAAATTGAAATTTTGTGTGGAAATTTAAGATGGTTAAGGGGTAGGGATGAAGGATTTATATAGAATAGTAGGAGGGAGAAGCGGAAATAAGAAGCAGAGTTTGTTTAGGATTAAGGAAACTTTCCATAGCGGATGAAGAAGACGAGTTTGTTCAGGATTAAAGAAAAACATTCCATAAAATTTCTTCACTGTTGTTTTTTTCAATTTAATTAAATACTTGTACATGAGGAAATTCAAAAATCACAGTTTGGCTTTCGATTTAAAATTTAAAGGAAGTCATCAATTTTATACAAGAACTACCCTTCATGTTATTTCACCAGTTGATATTGAAATTTATAAGAATTTTTCAATCTTATTCTATTAGTCATTAAAGTTTATAGTGATATTACAAATGATCATTTGATTTTAAAAAAAAACTAAAGTAAAATCTATCTAAAGAGGGCCCTACAAGTTTTGAACTCGTCGTTAGAAGATTCACACGAAAGAAAACGAGGAATTCTCAAAGAAAAAAGTGATCTATGAATCGAACTATTACCGTTTATTATCACAGGAAACTGAAAGACGTCAAAATCATCTGGTAATACAATAATCATTCAAATTCATATTTCGTCTTATAACCTTAACCTTAACCCGCAGTAAATAGAATGATCATTTGTTTAGTCCACTAAGTGTCAACACGTCAGACCAATAGAAATTTGAGTAACTATTAGATTAAGAAAAACGATTTGATTACCAATTTTTTTCTTACAAATTTTAAAGAAATCATTGAAATTAATTCTATCTATGTGGCCCAATGAAAATTTTGATCCGCCAGTAAGATCGGGCTTGGGCACACGGGCCCAATATATACTACAGAATCATTCCAAGCCCACAAGAGCCATTCCCACGAATAGTAGTTTCTACTGTGCGGTTAAGCAAACAAAATAGAAGACTATGAGTGTATTTGAGCCACATTATTTTGGAAAAATGTATTCTGAAATAGTAGATTAATGGAGAATGTGTGATTAAAAAAGAATGAAAAGTTACTGATGTGATGGAAAATATTCTTTTATTGAAGAATGTGTGCTTGAAAATGAGTAGAAGAATGAAAATGAAAATTTTAATGTGTACCAAACAAGGGCTATATAACGTTTTAAACGGAGGAGATCAACCATTAGCTCAAATAATCAATCAAATCTATATGTGCAATTTGATGAACTGATACAAACATTGAACATTATGAATGAGAAACTGAATACCATTTAACTGTAAAGTATATATATATATGGCAGAAATCAGACAACAATAGGATTCGAACACAATCGAATCAAAACCGAAAAAAATGCAAGACTCATAAATCTGTAAATCTTAATACTATAGAATCAAGAAAATACAATGATGTAAAATTAACTTGCACAGTTTTCGCATATAAACCAAACGATCAGAAAATGAACACTTAGCTTTTCATGTACACAATCACCCTCAGGCAGTGCAACTCAATTCCAAGCCTCAGTCGCCGGAGAATGAACCACTACTAAGTTCGAATCAGCCCCAAGGTTAAGAATACGAAGTGTAGCACTCAGTCAAGCCCTAATTTATCACAGAATCGAGTTCGTCCTTCACAACACACAAGAGTTCACACAAGAACAGATTCTACTCAAGGAAATCACTAAAGATTAATCAGCATTGAGAGAATACAAGAAATCAAATGAGTATATTTGATTTCACACGAAGAAGGAGAAGAACAGTCGAGAGAGAAACGGCGCAAGGAAATAGGGCAAAATAGAAGAATCTCGAAGCCTTGTGTTTTCACAAACCCTACAGGCCCATTTAATTGTCACCTGAAGGTCGCCTCATCCAACGGCGTTGGCGGTGACACTTGGCAACATCATGAGCGTCCACCAGGTAAGGGAGAAACACGGTTTCATTATCTTCAGTTTTACAAACACGATTTTGCACCAAAATTGAAGCAGTTTTAAATCATAGTTGGGCCTCCAAAAACAAGACTCCAACTGGGCCAACTCATTTGGCCCAATGGGCAATTGCATCATTGTGCCAATTCCCTTCAATGTCAAATACGCGACTTTAGTTGAAATTGGAGAGAACAAAGTCCTTTCAGGACTGGTTATAGTATTTTGAAGGATTAGCAATGGATGTGCTCTTCCCTTCAGCTTGTTCCGTTGGTAAAGGGGGAAATTATAGATTGATCTATTGTACATTCAATAGTACGAGAATCAAGGAGAGAAGAACTCGATTGCACGGCTCCCATTTCGTTACAATTGCAATACGTGAGTATAGTTCTTCTTCAAAATCACAAAGAAAGAAAGTGTGGGTATAAACGGAGAACTAGTTGCTTCTTCAAGTTGCCTGTTTATAATTTTTTACATTTCAAGTTGTTTTGGTAGCTCGAGATCTGAGGTATACTGATTTAAGAGGATCGTTCCATTGAAGCTTTTCTCATCTGAAACAACATCTACATCTAGATGGTCTATTTGACAATGTCTATTTTTTCCTTGCTAAACATAGTAGTGGCATGTTGCATTGGAGAAGACATCTTTTCTAGTGCAATTAACATTAGTATTGAAGATGCTCTTGCACCGTGATATCAAGGAAATATGTACAATTGTTTGAAATGAGTTACATCTTGTGTAATATGGAAAAAATTAGATTGAAGTATGGGAAGATTAGGATATCTTTATAAGGTAGAGTTGTTTTAGGATTTAGTCAAATTTAAGTCTTTAAAAAGGGTTTCTAAGTGACAAATACAAGTAACGTGAACGTCAAAATCACGCCCGACTAAAAAAGCAAAATAATTTCATAGTGGTCGTCATTATCTCATATGATGATTGGCTTGTTCATTTTCAACGAGCAAAGTTATATCGTCAGTCCAGTTCTCTTAAAAAATAAATCAGGGATTTACTATTATCTAAATGATTTTTTTTATAAAGATTAGCAATATTTCTTGAGGCTGAAATAAATTAGAAAATTACGTTATAAAAAACTTGAATACGAAGTTATGTCCAAAATATGGTTCTTGCAGTTGGGGCAGTTGGCCAATAATTTGTAACGCAAACACCATAAAAGCCCCACCAATTTTGTTTGAGAGAAACCAACGGAAATTGAAACTGAAGTTCCAACGGTCACATTTCACCTTTGTTGTTGTAGAGAGAAAGAAATAAGCAGTTGACGGACCCCACGAAAATGGAAATGTTTCCCCCCTTAAAATCCCCTGACTTCCGTATATCTCGCAACAAGAAACACTCAAATGCCTCATCTCTCTATTTCTCTTTCGCCTCCCCCCAAAAAGCTCTGTTCTTGAGGAACCCTCTCATTCCTGCTGGGTAATTTTTTTTTTCAAAACAACGTTAATGGTGTTTGTGTAGGGGTTTCTCAATATTGATTCCACCCCTCCTCCAGTCTGTGACCCATTTCCATTTGGGTCGTATACGAATCCTTACGGTATAGGACACATTTGATGGGTATTGAGAGTCATGGGTTGCGTTAGCTCTAAGAACGCCACAATTGGATCACCTAAATTCGATGCCTCCTCCTCAGCCTCAACTGCAGCGGGCCGAGGAAATGGTTTGGGTCACCGTCTGCCTTCCTTATCTTCATTGCGTGCATTGGGGCTGCCCTTGGAGAAGATTAAGGAGGAATCTGAGGAAGAGAAGGAGGGGGAATCTGAGAAGAAAAGGCGCAGTTATGTGGAATATTCCGGGAACTTGAGGGCTTTAAAGCGAGGGGCCTCTCAGAAGAAGCCTGTTTTCAGCATTAAATTTGGGAGGTTGACAGAAAGCGAGCATGTATCGGCTGGGTGGCCGCCTTGGCTGTCTGCCGTGGCTGGGGAAGCCATTGAGGGATGGCTACCTCTCAGATCAGACGCATTCGAGAAATTAGACAAGGTCATTTACATTATTTTAATTCTTGTTGCTAGTGTATTGTGTTTTATCTAAATTATTACGCATGCATTGGCACAAAGTTTCACTTTAAGTTCTTGCAGGCATATTTGAAAATAATCACAGTTTTAGCCTCTGTTTGATTCTGTTGTCAACTGCGAATTGGCACAAACAAATGTGTATGGATTCCTTTGAGAGTCATGATCTCAGATTCTCAGTATGGTTTTGATCAGGATTCTCAGTGACCTTGTGGGTGTTACCTTTTTGCTTCAATTTTTTTTTAAAAATAATAAATGTGTCCGGGAAGATACAGCAGTGAGGTCTGTAACCGAAGGCATAGAACTAACTCGAGTATTCCTTGACAGGGTTGATTTTAATCTGGTGACTTTATGATGACAATGTTCAGTTTTGATGACATAAGGATGAGAGAATAAGTATGGTCAAATGGTACCACGAGTGCATGTCCGAACTACTATACATGAATGGTTTTTAGCTTCTTTTTCTTCCTTAATAATGTCGAATACCATGCAATCCTCCCAACCAAACATACCACGTGGGCCATCTGTTTATACCGAGTTTTGAGCTGATTGATGAAAATACTAGGTGTGATTCTCAGTAGTATTCATTGTCTCATAAAATAATTTCCACGTCTTTAACATGTGTAGATTGGACAAGGCACTTACAGCAATGTTTACCGTGCACGGGATGTGAAAACTGGTAAGATGGTTGCCCTGAAGAAGGTACGGTTTGACAATTTTCAACCAGAAAGCGTAAAATTTATGGCAAGAGAAATATTGATTCTTCGCAAACTTGACCATCCGAATATCATGAAGTTGGAAGGCATAATCACTTCTCGATTATCATGTAACATATATCTTGTTTTCGAATACATGGAACACGACCTCGCTGGGCTGTTATCATGTCCTGATATCAAATTCAGTGATTCACAGGTTTGTATCTATGTTTTTTTTTTTTTTATCAATTTTTCTTGTGGTTCATGATGCTGTTTTCTGAATTCATTTTTTCTTATGAAAGTAGATCAAGTGCTATATGCGGCAACTACTGTGTGGATTAGAGCATTGTCACTTGCGAGGTATAATGCACAGGGATATTAAAGCGTCAAATATTTTAGTAAACAATGAAGGAAGCCTGAAAATAGCAGATTTTGGGCTCGCAAGTTTTATGGGAGCGAAGAATAAGCAACCATTGACCAGTCGTGTGGTGACTTTGTGGTATCGCCCCCCTGAACTCCTGTTGGGGTCGACAAATTATGGAGAATCAGTGGATGTATGGAGTGTAGGTTGTGTTTTTGCAGAGCTTTTTATTGGAAGGCCCCTTCTCAAAGGCAGAACTGAGGTTAGAACAATCTTCAAAATCTATATATGTGATGTCGAATTTTCCTCCTATATAAACAATTTAATTGGATTTTCTTTCATTGAATGTCGAGATTTTGCATACATATCTTGAATTTAATGATCATTGCTTATGTACTCCCCAAATCTTAACTTTCAGTTAAAATTCATTCTCTCCTTTTCTATGTAGGTTGAACAATTGCACAAAATCTTCAAACTTTGTGGTTCTCCGCCTGATGATTATTGGAAAAGATCCAAACTTCCTCTTGCCACCATGTTTAAACCCCAGCAACCTTATGAAAGTACACTTCGAGAAAGATGCAAGGAATTCCCGAAAAGTGCAGTAAACCTCATAGAATCATTTCTTTCCATTGAACCTTACAGTCGTGGTACTGCATCTTCTGCTCTTGAATCTGAGGTAAAAGACTATGGAAATATTTGATTGACCTGGGATTTCTTGTTAGATCTGATCAATTCATCTTGTCAATACCCTTAAAAACTTGATTAAGTCGGGCTTTTTTACATATGTCAGATGTTTATATTCTATCTGTTTTTTTGTCTGAACTTTTTCTTTTTCCAGTATTTCATTACCAAGCCTTATGCATGTGATCCATCGAGCTTGCCAAAGTATCCACCAAACAAAGAGATTGATGCTAAATTACGTGAAGAAGTGCGAAGGTGAAGTGTCTCATTCTTCTTTTCTTTCATATATTGTTTCTAGAAAGGTGCCAATTTGATTTAGTTTATCAGTAATTTCCGAATTGCTAGCAATGCGTTAGAACCAACTAATTTCGGCACATTGATTGCATCTGAATTGAATTTTCAGGAGGAAGGTCAGTGCTGTGTCTATGAAAAATCCAAGAAGAGTGCGTAAAACTCATCAAGATCCAACTAGTTTTGGCACAGTAATTCCGTCTGAGGTTCTCTCTCCCTCCCACTCTCAGACTCTCTACATATACTCTCTTTCTTCTCACTGACTTGTCTGGATTGCTTCAATAAAGGTCGTAGAAGCCAATATTCAAGTTGGTCGAAGACACCGTGGTGGAGGTTCCCATCTGTACAAGGGAGGACGAGCTACTGTGTCTCGGATGTCAGCCAAGGAATCTTATGATACAGTGTCAGAGGCTTCTCAAATGACGGAAGAATCTCAAGCAGATAGCGTTAAAACAGTCCCTGTGCAAATCACAGCATCTAGCGGCTTTGCATGGGCAAAAAGGCGAAAAGAGGAAGCCGGAATGACAAGATTAGGTTATCGTACTTCAAGAAGTCACAATTTGGGTATAAATTTAGGTACATTAGACCTATCCAAAGTGATGCATCCACAAGATACTTTGGATGCTGTAGTCCAAGAGTTTGACGATATTCCTAGCAAGGTCCAATCTGACACTCGACGCCCTGCTGAGAACGACAAGCATGTGACGTTCAAACAACAAGAAATCCTGCTCCATCGACAGGATTCTTTTGATTCACCAGATGCATATAAACCTCAAGAATTATCAATAGTAAGCCACATTTTCTTCAATGTAGCTAGACTTTCAAAAAAAAAAAATCCTTATAATTTTCAACTTTTGCCCCCTCGATTAAATTTTTGTGAAATTTGCCACCACAACTCTGCTGTCTTGGTTCTACCCCTGGATACCACTTCAAGATTCATGAAATTTTAATCTCAATGCTGAATTCAGTATCTCTCTGAATTTTTTAACAGCATCACAATAAGTTGAAAGGGAGGGGTGGATTTTCAGGGCCACTGTTGCATCCGTCTCAAAGAGCGGAGGCAAGTATGAATGGCCAACCTCGTCATGATGTTCGTAGGTCCCGCTTTTCCCGAGGTAATAAAGACACTAACATGTTTGGCACATTTGTCTGTTATAAAAATGAACGACGTGATTGTATTTTTGCAGATTTGTATTAAACACCACCAGAAGTGCACGATCCTGGATAACCTCGGATTGCACAATGCTGCACCGACTATGATCTTTTCATCCCACTGTTGGAAGTTGTACCAATGAACTAACAAAAACCCGACAGAGATTCATTCAAATTACTATGTAAAAGGCTTGGTACGAGAAAAACAGAATCAAGCAAGAAATTGTAGGCACATTGTCAATTCCTATCAATACAGGGATCATTTTGAAATATTTTGGCCGAAAGGAAAGATTGACCTGATGACAGCAACATAATGTAAAGATTACTTTTCTTCTCTAATTGTAACTAGAGATGCTTTGGCCTGATAAGTCTATCCTCATTTAATTTCTCATCCACCCCACTTTTCCATTGCACTTTCTGCTGTGTATTCATATTATTTTTTCGTTTTTTTATTAGAGTTGCTATGGAAATGACATTATTTGAAGTTTAAGTATATAAAACAGAATTTGGAGCAACGTGTTGTATTGTAAAGTGTAAACTCTCTGTTTTATTGATTCTGCTGAACATTTCGAGGAAGCCAGTTCTTACATTCCTATACTCTGATCCATGTTGGTTGCTTTCTTTTATCCTTCTGATGTATAGAGTATAGTTGATCCAATGTAAAGATAGACAATAGGGTATAACAACATTAGTATTAGTTTCCAAAGTTTCTTTCTTGAATTTCATTTTTGAGGTTTCTTTTAGTAATAAAATTTTGCCGAAAAACCTGTTAACAAAGTTTTTTTTTTTAGTAGAATCAGCCGATCTAATCCTATTCAACTACTTGATTTATAAATTAAATCGTTAAATTGACAAATATTAAGTTTAGCATGAGGGCATCTTATTTTCATTCTTGAATAATATTTAACCACATTTTTTTTCAATAAAATAATATTACACGTAAATAAAAAAAATTCCTTCTTTTTTACCACACATTCTCTCAAAAATCACTATTTCAAAATATATTATTTCAAAAAAAAAAAAAAAACTAGG
>CAIGRF010266005.1:0-17086 GCA_903798235.1 Fraxinus ornus
TTCTGGCAAGATTCTTCTGTACGTCTAGCATTACTTAATAGCATGGCCCTAAAGAAAATGCGCACACTGATTAAATACAGATGCTGCTACTGTGTTGTGGGCCAATTTTAACACACTCATCAATCGCTTATCCATTTTAATAGAACTGTGTGGAGTCCACGCGCTAATTTATAGGGATGACAATGAAACTCCACCACAGAATCTGAATTTGGACAAAAAGCTTGTTCTTTTTATTACTCGTAAAAACCTCAACTTGCAATAGTGAATCAATTAGGAGTAGCTCCTGTGGGTCTCGTCTGTGTGTGAGAGAAAAGGAGAGACGGCTAAGCTGGTCAGCACTCCCCATTCAGCGGCGGAATTAGGTGGTGCCGTGGTGGAGCAAATCAGCAGAGGCGACATCATTATCTGTATCATCCCTTTGATAGATTCTGTATTCTCTCCTCATTTGCTTTTTCCTGGTACTTTTTACCATAAACTCAAGATCCATCTTTTTTTTTCACCCCTTTGAAAGATTCTGTCTCATTTTTAATCATAATCTGCACTTAATATGTATGTTGTCATTATTTTATTGATCACTAGTTTTCTTGTTCATGGCTGGATTTTTCATATTTATTTCTTGTATTATGATGATGTGCTACTCAGATATTGCTTGCTTTTGATTGCTTGATCCGATCTGTGGACAGATTTGTTCTTTGAAATTTTCTCTTTTTTTGGGTGGGGTGTTGAAACGAAAATTTTAATATTTATCAGCACTCGATTATTGGAGATTAAAGATTTCCTTATTTTGGGTTAATGTGAAGTTTCCTTTTCTGTTTATTTTCTCAGAATTTCAGTTCAGTTTTATTGATGGTGAAAAAGATTGGACTTGGAAAAGGCTGTGAAGAAATTGAGGTGACAGAGGGAGGGGGAACTTCAATTGTTCATGGGCAATACATGCCGTGGATCTTTCAAAGACATACAATTTCAGGGCTACGATCAGCCCGAAGAATATTCCAACTCCAAGCACGACCCTACGACTGGCCGCCACAGTTCTGACAGTTACTCACCTACAACCTTCGCCTCCCAACACGTAGTTGCTCAAGAATTCTCCAGAGACAACCAACCAAACGACAAAAAAGACCCCAATTTACCACTTCTAAGTCCCAAGAAAGATAGTAGTATGAATCGTGGAACTACTAACCAATCTTATTTTGTGTTGGGTCACAAGACTGCTAATATTCGCGATCTCTATACACTCGGGCGTAAGTTAGGACAAGGTCAATTTGGTACTACTTATTTGTGCACTGAGATTTCCACAGGCAATGAATATGCTTGTAAATCTATATCTAAGAGGAAGTTGATCTCCAAAGAAGATGTAGAGGATGTTAGGAGAGAGATTCAGATAATGCATCATCTGGCTGGCCACAAGAATGTTGTCACCATCAAAGGGGCACATGAGGATCCTTTGTATGTTCACATTGTTATGGAGCTTTGTGCTGGGGGTGAATTGTTTGATCGCATCATTCATAGAGGGCACTACAGTGAGAGAAAGGCAGCTGAATTGACTAAGATTATTGTAGGGGTTGTTGAGGCTTGTCATTCCCTAGGGGTTATGCATAGAGATCTTAAACCGGAGAATTTCTTATTGGTAAACAAGGACGATGATTTCTCTCTGAAAGCTATTGATTTTGGACTCTCTGTTTTCTTTAAGCCAGGTATAACTATTTTCCATTTTGCCTTGTAGTTGTTTTGCGCGTGTAAAAATGGATCAAAATTGTTTCTGCTTTCTTTCTTTTTCTAACTTCATGAATGACTTGCTGTTTTAGGTCAGATGTTCACAGATGTGGTTGGAAGCCCATATTATGTTGCACCTGAAGTACTTTTGAAGCATTATGGCCCAGCAGCAGATGTGTGGACGGCAGGGGTCATACTCTATATATTATTAAGTGGCGTGCCACCCTTTTGGGCTGGTAACTTGCTTCTCTACACCATATACATATTCATTTGTCTAGGGTAATATGATGACGATTCTACCGCTTAATGTTCAGAAACACAACAGGGGATATTTGATGCAGTTCTGAAGGGACACATTGATTTTGATTCTGACCCATGGCCATTGATATCAGAGAGTGCTAAAGATCTAATTCGGAAGATGTTATGCATGAACCCTTCAGAGCGGTTGACTGCTCATGAAGTATTATGTATGTACACTTTTCCTGCACGGTTGGAGTTACTATTCACCCTTTGATGTAGGATTCTTGAAAACCCTTTCATTTTTCTTGGTAGCATCACGATTAACATGGTTGATTGCAATTAAAAATTTCTCGAGTCTATGGAGCAAAGGTTCGCTATTTGCATTAATATTGCAGCATTCATGAGCACTGGCTAGAAAGTGCAATATTTTAAGGATTTTGCTCTCTTGTCTTGAGACTACACCTCCATCTAGGGACTCTGAAGCTTTATGAACAAAATGCTTTTTCTAGATTAGTAGGAATTATTTTTACTTCTAAAATTTTGGTTTGACAATTATGAACTATGCAAAGGAATAGTGGAAAATGGCTGCAGTTTATGGTGTAATTACTCCAAGTTACTGTTGAAATACCTTTTACACTCATTATTTGAAAGAAATGTCAAGAATGTGATTAAATAAATTTATTAATAGACATGTTGCTTAAATTAATCGGGTGATATTTTTTACTCAAGTTTGTTTGCAGGCCGTCTTTTGTTTTAGCTGTCCTAAGGTATCTGGTGATCATATCCTTTTTCTTTTATCAATATTTTGTAGGTCATCCTTGGATTTGTGAGAATGGTGTTGCTCCAGACAGGACACTGGATCCAGCCGTTCTTTCTCGTCTTAAACAGTTCTCTGCAATGAATAAATTGAAAAAGATGGCTTTACGGGTATGTAATAAGTGGAATCACCAGCCTTCTACTATTGTGCTTCAACTATTTGTTTTCCTACTCTCAAGATGCTTATGTACGCATCTCTTTGTGAGTGAGTGTGCAAGCACTTTGAATAAAGGAGATAAAAATTGAAACATCGAGGAAAATGATGTTATAAAGCACACTTATGCCTCCTCCAGGTAATAGCTGAAAGCTTGTCAGAAGAGGAGATTGCTGGGTTGAGAGAGATGTTTAAGGCCATGGACACTGATAATAGTGGGGCAATCACATTTGATGAACTTAAAGCTGGTTTACGAAAATATGGATCCACCTTAAAGGATACTGAGATACGAGATCTGATGGATGCGGTATGACTATTTTTCCAGGATAAGCATCATGTTCTTTTGCCTGTTTTGAATGTGATTCTGTTTATCTTTTCTTATATGTGATTTCACATTCAGGTAATGCAGCCAAAAAGTGTACCTTTTATATTTTTTTATTTGCAGTCTCTGCCATGTTCCGACTAGAAAATTGAAAGGGGGATTAGTATATAGAAGATTAAAAGCTTGTTTGGCAAGTTTTTTTTCATGTGAAAAATATTTTTTTGGAGAATGTGTGGTTGAAAATGATTTTAGAAACAGCTGTGCCAAACAAGCCTTAACAGGGTCCTCTTGGCTCTTTAACAGTTGATCTTTCTGCTAACATTTGCAGCCAATAGAAGCTTTTCGATAATTTAGAAACTTAGTGGTAGATTAAAGGGGATCAAAGGATTCCATCCCCCCTCAAAAAGAGGCTTGAACCCAGGAGACCTTGTAAGGTTTCGCTCTTACCATTTGAGTTAGGCCTTGGCCTTTAGTGGTGGGTACCTGCTCATAGAGATACCATATTTAACATTTTGAAACAGATGTTTAGGATCTCTCACTTCTATTGATCAATGCCTACAATCTTCAAACTGGAATTTCGTCAATGTTTTCTGTGCACATGGTCACTTTTAGTCCATCAAAGTGACTGAATCTGTGATTTGCAGGCTGATGTAGACAATAGTGGAACCATTGACTATGGAGAATTTGTAGCAGCAACAATTCATCTAAACAAACTAGAACGCGAGGAACACCTTTTGGCAGCATTCCAATATTTTGACAAGGATGGAAGTGGTTATATTACGGTAGATGAAATCCAGCAAGCTTGTGTAGAACATGGCATGACAAATGTCCCCCTTGAAGATATTATCAAAGAAGTTGATCAAGATAATGTAAGTCAGGATATTGAAGGAGAGATCTTGTTTCAATTGACTATATACACCTTGGGTCGAAACTTCACTAGTTTCATCCTGCACAAACAAATTTTTTCTCCCATGCAACATATATAATTTTTAAAAAGCTTGGATATACTGCTTAAATTTTTGATCTGAAGCAAAACTCAAATTTTTGTATTATATTATACCTTGTGTACAACTTAGCCTCCGTTTGGCAAATTTATAAATAGTTTATAAATAGGAATAGTCACAGGAATAGTAAGTCCCAGAAAATATGTGGATATTAATGAATAGTAGTTATGACTTTGACTAAATTCATAAACTATTTAATAATTGCTCGCCAAACGGAGGCTTAGCTGCATATGAGCTTTGTCCTCTATCAACTTGCTTTTTATGGCTTCAGGGTGTAACGATTTTGAATGACCATTAAGCTTACGTATCACATTTAGGATATATTCAATTAAGAAAATAATTATCTATCTGCTCTATTTTTTAGACCTGCATATGATTGATTTTCCATTGTAAATTGTCCAGAAATTATTTACGTTTAAAAGATGTCATTCTTGAAGATACTGATGTTTTTGTAGCAACACTTGCATAGAAGTACGCAATTTGCTAACATTGGGTAGTCAACCAAATCATTAATAGATTTTCTTCTTAATTTCTCTAAATTTAGACATTTTGGGCTTTCTGTTGTTTTACTGTTATCCATTGTTAATAATCCAATAATGGATCTTTTAGGATGGAAGAATAGATTATGGAGAATTTGTTGCTATGATGCAAAAGGGCAATGGTGGTATTGGTAGACGAACTATGCGAAACAGCCTGAATATAAGCATGCGAGATGCTCCAGGAGCTCTTTAGCTTTTTAATCTGCATGTTGTTTACAGGTAAATTCCAGCTTCATTTTAGAATTTTGTTCTTCAGTTCCTGTGTAAGCATGAAAGTTTTCAAGGCTATGGGGATTCCTCTGTAATGAACACAGCCTTTCAGATGCATAGGATAAATAAATGTTTGGCTATTCGAGGATGCTTTGTAAAAAGATGAGAACACTTCGGATTTGGTGTTCTTTTGTGGGTTTTTTTAGACAGTTTGGTTGACACCAAATCCAGGATGTCTAGTGGATTGTTTGTGAACAATCTAGGATTTCCGTCATCTTTAGTTACTTGATGTGTGTCCTTTTATTCAGCCACTTGTTATTTGGATGTCTTGTTTAGGATATGGAACATAAAAATAAATTACGAAAAATCATTGGCTAAAAGTTAATATACAACCACACTAAAAAGTAAAATCTAATTTAGACTTCGTGAAACGTCTTTCATTTTCATGTGCATCATTCACGTTTTCTGGAAAATCGTGTCAGAAGCTCCTAAATGTTGACATAATGGCAAAGCTTCTTGTTTGTGCATCTTAAAGCTTTGTCATAATGAAGAAAATGTTCTATCATAACAGAAAAAAATTGTTCCTTGTAGGGTGTACACAGAAGATGGCAGAGTATGTTCAGTTATAAGCGTCAAAGATGCATTTTCGGATGCTCGCTTAATTCGATATTTGTTCCACAATACAGTTGATTTAGATTGGAGATGTTAATGATTGAGTTATTGAGAGTCTTGCCTTCGGGTGGCTGTGTAAATGAAGAGGTTGTTGTAAGCTTTACTATTTGTGTCAATGTGAGCCATATGAACTTAGAAGTGTGAAATCATTACAGCTAATTATTTCAACCTGTTAGAACTATTTTGTGGTTCTCTTTCAGTTCAGACCTTGTACTTATTTATGCAGTTGAAGAATTGTTCGAGTTTCCTTTATAAATCATCGGTAAAAAGGTTATGATATCAAAGCATTGTTCAGAAGTTAATTTAGAATATACATGAAAAGACCAACAGATGAGATTGACAAACACTTGATTTAATTATCAAATTGGATACATTTACTTGATACAACATACAAATTTCATATTACCTTGTAAATATGTAGTGTGCACTTTTATGTAAAGAGTTGCATTCAGATTGTCTGAGAGCTTGTTCAATTTGTTGACATAGTCGCATGCAGTCTTCTTTCTTAGCATGGACGAGATGCTGCTTAACTTGCTACTCCTTCGCTTGCAATTGCAATTTCCTGCTAGCAGAATCGCAGTAAATGTTAGTCCGAGAAAATACTCAATGAGGGGGTTACCCAACTGGGAACATCAGCTATTAACATCGACAGTATGTTCATGGGAAAAAATTAGTCAATTGATCAGATGCTTATATATGAATGATTCAATGTAAGAAAAAATTGACTCTTTTTCCGGAAACGCAACTACCCATTGCAAAAAATTCGGTTCTAAGTAAATACTTGATGCTATATATCTTGGTTGACTCGAATAGTACTAATAACCATTTGAAAGACGTTTATTCTCATTTTGTGTATAGATAACCTGACATCCGATTTTAGTTAGCTAGTCCGATTTGTGCAATTTAGATAAAACCGAAACAAATCAAGAAAACAAGAAGCAAACAGCTTGCCTTCAACTCTGCGTGGCTTGAAAAGATGCATTTTGAAGTGATAGTCCGCCCCTCATCCAACAGCCATCCAACTTCACAGAAAGTTTCTTCATTCTCTCCCTTTTCAAGTGAACACCACAGTTGCTTAGGGAGTAAGACCAGGCTGCGCTCTTCTCTGACCGTCTGCCTTACACTTTCGTCCTTAAGTTGGAGGATGATCTTTGGACACAAATATTTGAAGAGTTCAAATTATAATTAAGCAGTTAAGACCATCATCATGATCAACCAAACACAATTCCATGGATGAAATGAAAATAATGCAAAGGCCTTACAATTTGAGAATTATCGAAGGTTGCAACAGCATTGAGGCCTTGCCAAACACCAGTAACTTGTGAAGGTTTCAAGGGTTGTGTGCCCGCGAATGCAGAATCACGTATCGAACATCCACCTAGCTGATCTCCATTTCTAAAGGGACCATACCATTGCTCAACAAAGACTTTAATATTCTGTAATTCCAACTCAGAGTCTTCAATTCGGATAACCTGAATAATTCTCACCCGCGATTCTTTATCCCGAGGATCAATTAAGCAATGCTCCAGCTCCAATAACTTTTGTTCACCCTGATCAGAAACAGGCCAAACAGCTACATAACATCCACTAGATTGATATGCAAATGCCAAAACAGGGCTTTGCTCATTATTAGTAACATTTCTTTCGTCGATGCTGTATATTGTGGCAGCATCAGCTTCACAACCAACGGTGGGAAGTAGCTTAATGTTTTTGTACATGAGGGAAAACTCATGGGGTTGAGCCAAAGTAGGACACTGTGTTTGCCAGTCAAAAACCTTAACCTCCCATTCCCTGTAAGCCTCCGGGACTACTGACTCGGGTAGCTCAATGGGTCTCCCTCCCTTTGTGAAATCCGCTCCAAACCCATCCCATTCACCCGACGCATTTTTCGTGAATTCTGTCCAACCTTTTATAATAATCAAAAGATAATTAACCTTATCGCACTACCAATTAGACCATACAAAGAGTCAAGCATAAAATCAGAGTAGATAGTAGCTAATAAGTATTGAGGTGGATAGTTTCATCTAACAGAACTGTATTTACACGATCCTTCTTGTCCGGCCTAAACACACCTCCTCCCTCTGAATTATAGTGCAAAAAACTGAATGCTATTACTATCTACACAGTATCTAGTCCAATTTTAGACTTAATTCCCTGTACAATCTCAGCTAATGTACCAAACACACCCTACAAGAATTGAATTCTCATCATCATAATATTAATTGATATGCTAGTGATAAGAAGGAATATGGAGAAGCAAGAACCTAAACCCAACTCCCCTTTCAGAGTTGTAGTGCAAAAAACTGAATGCTATTGCTACTACATAGTATTTCATTCAATTTTATGCTTGATTCCTTATACGGTCTAATCCTTTGTCCCAAAAACTATCTATAAGATTCGAATTCCCATCTTCAAGAAATTAATTGATATGCTAAGGACTAGAATGAATAAGCAAGAAATGAGTTACCAGTGACGAATGATGTTGTGGAAGTGGAAACATCGACATTTGAGGAGACGGTGAAAATTGGAGCAGCTCTAGCTCTTTTGGAATAAGTGGTGACAGGGTAATTGTAGTGAAGGTTAGTGCTGAAGTTGAGTGTGAAATTTGTTTGGAAGGGAAAACAGAGGAGAGGATAGGTGGGTTGTAGGGAGAGAAGGGTGGTTTTGAGGAAGATATCCATTTTTCTCAATTTCTAGCCACTGTTTCTGTTATTTATCCCCTATCATTTCTATCCTTGGTTTCTTTCCACTCTTTTTTCATTCAAGAATTTGACCAAATCTTGAAAAGGAATGCCTCAAATATAAATGGGGAATTTATTGAAGAATAATTGGAGGCAGAATCAGGGGAAGAATATATTGGGTCTGTTTGATAGATAAATATGGAGAGAAATTTCAATTTCTTGTTAGTTGGAAAATAAAAACTCACAGAATCAATAGGAATTCATTTTCCATGAAAACAAAGAAAATGCAGTTTAAAATAGTTCTATCTTGGAATTAAATTTCAATTTTCACGTTGCAATCAAACGGGTCAAAGTGAAATTCTTTTCCCTCAAATGTAACATTTTTCATGAAATTTGTTGTAATCAAACACAGTCTTAGTATATTTTTTTGCACTAGATTAATACCTTGACAATAATGCTATCAATTTCAATTGGAGCCATTTTAGACCCATCCAGTGATAATTGTGCTAATAATTCATTGCGTAATTGATAATTTTTCAAAAAGAAAAAAATTATAGCAGTCAATGAGATATGAACTCAGGATAATTGACATAAAACATCTCTTATGTATTAATTTTGACATTTGAGCTCTCATATGACCCTTTTTCGTGCGGAACATCCTTGCTATTCATTTCTTTTGTTAGAGTCTCGTAAAGCAAAAAATTTACCCTCCCATTTAAATAAAAAATAATAATAAAATAAATAATTGTAGTCATATTTTCAAAATTTTCAAAAAAGTGTAAATGAGTTCCACTTAAAACAATTAAAAAAGAAAGAAATTTGAAAAAATATTTTTTTTACGAGTCCCATAAATGTGAAATGGCAACAACTTGAACTCTGTTGGAACTCATGGACCTTACTCCACTTCTCTTCTTCTTCTTCGTCATCATATTTGGCAAGTTGAAATTACAATTTAAATTGATAAAATATATTTCTTTTATTTATTTTAGTAGAATACAATGACTGCACACTTATTAATTATTATTCCAAATATTAGTGCATTTCTAAGAAATTCTCTATTTATAAAGAACATTTTCTTGATAATAAAAAGGAAAATTTGCAGGAACGATCCCTAACATTTTTATTTTTGGCAGACTTTACCTTACTATTTATTTTGTATCAGAGGAAGTCTCTAATCAGGTATATTAACCCTTTTAAGGATGGACAATTTCGTCCAATCACTATTCCTCATTTGATTTAAAAATTGAAAATAACAAATTCTTTCCCATTCACATATTCACGTTACACGAAGAGAAAGAGAAACGGTCATCTTCTACCGCGTATGGTAAAGAAAACCATGAATCTGATGATAATGTTAAAAACTTTGCTTGTCACATACGAGGCCCTCTTCCTGCTCCTATCTAAGGTGAGGATTTCTTCTTCTTTTTTCCAAATGTTTGAAAATAATCAGGTTCATTTTATGCACTGAGTCGTGATGTGGTTTTTTCAACTGCAAAATTCCATGTTTTTTACTTTTTTATAGATTTGGATATACCATAAAATGTGCAATGGCTATGGGTTCATATTATGCATTCATGTACTGTGAGACTAGGGTTCGTTTCTGATGATGATTTTGATTGAATTTGTTTTACTGGAAAAAATTCTACTTACTTCACCATAAAGCTACACCAAGGTGGTATATTATTTGTCAAAACGCACGATTTTGTGTACAAGTATAGTAAGGTAGCATATCTTGATTACGTGAATCCAGATTGGTTTAATAGATTTTTTTTGGACAATATCTTCAAGATGTTGGGATACCCCTAAATAATGAGATATCTCTATAAGGTTGAAAAGAAGAGATTTAGTGAGGCATCTTTCTAGTTGGTGTGGGATGCAGACTTCCTGAATTTAGTGAGATTTCTTGGGGATAAGAGGATTGCTGAGTTGTGTTGTTTGCCTGTTGTTCGTGCAAAACCAGCAAATGTACGGGATCATTGACAAGTAATAGAGTTGATGAGTTGAGAGTATCGTCCCACATAGAATAAGACTTAATTCTAGTATATTCGATGTATCTAAATTAGTAAATTCGCAACAATAATAAGATGTGATTGATTTGTATTTAACTTCGTTCTAAACTACGAAAGCAATAAAATGGTGATTTTTAAATCAAATGTGGATGATTGTATTGAATTTCGAATCCACCTATTGCTATCTATTTCAATTCTTGATTTGTAATCTAGTTCAGTTCATGCATTCTTGACAATCGATAAAAATATGATATATAATTCTCTTTTCCAAAACAAATTAAATATATCATAATCACGATCCGAATCTATTCCTATCCCAAATTTGAATGATTAGAATGCATTAAAGTTCATATTATCTATATGATTACACATGTGATAAATATTATTCCTAACATCTATTGCACATATGTTAATTTTGTCGTGTTCTAAACTTATTGTGAGTCTCCCAACACTACAACAAACAACTAATTATCTAATTAGTGGTCAATCAATTAAATAATGCAATGGATATGCAAAATTAATCAATAAACGTAAGAAATAAACTAAACTACGGGTCCTGAATTAAAACAAATAAATAAATAGGATTCATCTTCATCCAATACAAAAATAGATCTAGCTTAATAAATAAATTACAAGAAGAATAATGAAAAAATATCACCCGGATCATGAAATAAATCAAAAGACGTCAATCTTCAATTCCAATGTTGAATTCTTCGAAATCTTGTTATAATTGACATTCAATTCCTTGCTATGGCTTGATCTCCTATCTCCAAATATAGTAATTAGCCTCTTATTCTTGATGAATTTGATGAAACTATGGTGTATGAAGAGGTAAGAGAGAGAGTTTTTATGTGTAGCCTTCGTTCTCTATTTTTAAGAGCCAGAAAATAAGTCAAAATTTCGTCCAATTTGGTTTCCAAAAGAGTTTGAATCACGAAAGGAAACTAAAGATTCTTCTACGGAAAAGGCATGTGCATGCGCACCGTTATAAGTGTTGTCCACGCGCCGTAGAACCAACTGACTTTCGGGTTGGGGAAAATAAGGTCGTGTGAGCCCGCGCAAGTTTGTCTCCAAACAACTTCCAGTATTTTGGTCATAACTTTCTCTATAAGTATCCTTCAAGATGCATTAGAAAGATAATTCAAAGGTCTACAATTCTTTTTGAAATGCAATTTTTCCAATTCAAACGATTACTATCCGTGGGTCCCAAGTTGATGTTAAAATTTCATAGCATAACTTATTCGGCTGGAAATTGATTTGTGAGAATACTTCCATTATATTTTGCTCCGTTGACCTCCAAATACATCCAACTAATCCTTTATGATCTTCAATCATCGTTTTCTGCTCCGAATCAACTATTGAATGTTTACACTTTGGTCCCCAAACTTAGATTTCCTTCATTTTCGTACGTTTTCGTTCCTTTCTTCCAAATCTACTAATTTGTATTGAGTTTAACCTAACAAACAATATTAACACAAAATTAAGTTATAATTTATCTAAATCACTTACAAATACTCTAATTTAATGGCCTAAACAAGTGTACAAAATACACTTATCACATGTGGTTGAAGTTTTGGAATTGCCATGTGATAAAAATGTGAGAGATGATATTTCAGTTGTAGATGTTGACACAAGTGGGGTTTTGGAGAAGGTGGAAGAAACAGGGAATACAGAGGATGATGGTCAACTTGGGCACCAAATACAATATGCTGCGGAGGTGTATGATGAATTTGTAAATGAGAGTGATGTATATGTAGTGGATGAGGTTGAGGTTGAGAGCGCAGGTGAAATAGATGAAACGCAAGCAGACACGGATGGTAAGGGATATAGTGGCACAACATAAAGATACTGAGGGATGCATTGGTACAATATTCAGTAAAAAATGCAAGGTAGATAAGCTATGTGAAGAATGAAGGAACCAGACTAAGGGTGAGGTATGAGAATAATTGTCCATGGGAGTTATATGCCCACTAATAGCCAAATAAAAGTTTCAGGATTAACACTTTCAAGGATGAACATACTTGCACAATGGTGTGGCAGAACAAAAGAGTAAATGCTGGGTACTTGGCAAAGAAATACATATGAAAGTTCAGATTAGATCCAAAATTGTCCATGAGTAGTTTCATTGAGACATAGGAGGATTGCATGTATGAGATATCAAAACATCAATTTTATAGGACGAGAGAATAATGTCTAGATGTTATTAACGATCTTGTAGCTTAGCAGTACAAGATACCGTGAGACTATGGTGAAGAACTGAAAAGAACTAATACTGGTAGCATGGTTCAAGCTGAAGGTCCAAGGCCCACATTCAAAAGATGCTACATATGGATGGGGCTTGCAAAGAAAGATTTAGGTCAGGGTGTAAGTCAGTGATTGGTTTGGATGGATGCTTCTTAAAAAGTGAACAAGGTGAACAACTACTGGCTGCAGTTGGTATTGATGAGGAAAACTACATGTTCCTTGTTGTATGGGCTGTAGTGGATGTTGAGAACAAAAGAAATTAGGAATGGTTCATAGAACTCTTGATTGTTGACATTGGAATGCATAGCAGCAGGGCTTGAACCTTTATTTTAGATAAACAGAAGGGTTTGATAGAATCCATCAGCAAATTCTGTGAAGGAGCTGAGCATAAGTGTTGTGCAAGACACTTGTACAGTAACTTCAATTTGATGCATAAGGACCTCACACTGTAAAGAAGAGAAACGTAGGAGAAACAAAACATTGAAACATAGTTGAATAATAACATGTTTTATTACTAGAAAATAAGTAAGAAGAGAACAGACCACGTGATTTTCATAGTGAGACCCACATCACACCACAAAAACCTAACATCTTAGCTCATACATAAACCATCTAAGTACAGACCCATTTCACTAAAACTCCACATACAAATCCAATGAGCCAAGTCTTCCTTGTTGTACGACCTCTTGAATAGATGGTGTTTATTTCATGTTTCATCTCCCTCCTAGCCTGTAGAAGTCCAAGAATCAGCTCATTCGATCTCTCACACATTGACGGTCAACCCAATCGAATAAATTACATCCACCTGCATCTTTACGTTGTGGGCAGCTGATAAACCTTTTTTTTTTTTTTATTCAAGTTCATCTATGAAGTCTTCATCTCCACAGAGAACCAACATCTACAGACATTTATCTACATCTTTCTGAAAAGTGTTTGACAGTTACTGAAGGGAGAGAGAATACATATTATTCAACGATGTGGAGGGAAATGTACAATGCTTTGAACATTATCAAATGAGGAATAGTGATTGGACGAAATTACCCCTCCTTAAAAGGGTCAATATACCCAATTTTTTTAATTTTTTAGGTCAACTGACGGTGTTTTGGGTGTTTTCCGTCCAAAGGGACCCCAACTGCATATTTATGAAAGATTATGGACCTCATCTGGTACAAATGAAGGTTATAATAAAGTGTGCAAAAATGGAAAGGTTATGGACCGCTACTACAATTTTTCCTAATAAAAAAGCATCTCCAAATTTTAGAATTCAAAATTCTCTTTATTCCTTGTTCTTACACACTTTATTCCTTTCTTCGAGGGTAGGATGTCACCAAATTTGAGGAAAGTCACAATTTGGTGCACAATAACTTTTGAGAATCTCAATAGTCATGAATCTTTATAATTATTTCAATTCGAGTCCCTTGATTAATGAAATTATTATACTTACATGGATATTAAAAGCACGCAAAATGCGACGTATATGACCTATATGAACCATGAAAAGGTCTTATATGTTACATATGGAAAAACTCATGTGAAAAATAAGCTTTAGAGTCTCATTTTTCTTCACACTTGGATTGATTGAAATTGTTCGTGTCGAGTTCTTGCAACTTCGTCTAAAGTGATAATAATTGGTTAGTTTAATCGTAGAACTTCTAATTGATTCTTGTATGTTAATCCACACAATCAAATTCAAGTTCGAGAAAAATATAATTACACCGATGTATCCAGAACAATTCCAAAGCAATCATATAATTTTTCATTCCCAAGCCAAATGCACAAGTAACCCCTGTTTGAAATGATTTATGTTTGAAATTCTTTTTTCCTCACTATACTTAATTTTTAATTTTATTCTTTCATATCTTGGTAACTTTCTAGTCACACATTTTTTAAAAAATCCACTTTTTGCGCAATCAAATTCACCGAAGGACTGTTAATTTTAACATCGCCGCTAACTAATGGAATTAAATTGAAATAATTATGAAATTTGGTAACTTGATTGTGAAATTTGAGACACCCAATTGAAATCTGGATAACTTGTATTTATAATTTACCTTTTATTTGACAGAAGAGAAAAGAATCAGCGAAAATGGTGGCTCGGAAGTTCCAAGTTCAGCACAATGGCTCCACTTTCGATCTTGACTACGACACCGATGATGGCTTCGAAGTCTCTTCCTTTCTTCTCTTGCTATTGATGTAGCAAAAGCCACGTGATCGGTTCAAACCAATATCGATTTGGATAAAAATTGGAGAAATTCTGGTTTTGATACTCGATTACGTGTTATAATTCTTTGGCTGCTTTGCTGCATCACAATCTCACACAGTTCGCTGATCAATGGTCAATTTATTAATTCTTGGTTTGATTCCTTTCCAGGTCCTCAAGTTCCAGCTTTTCTCTCTCACCTCAATTCCTCCTGATGAACAAAAGGTCTCCTCTCCCTCCCTCCTCCTTGTGAGTGTTTGTGCATAATTGTGCTTATTGATTTATGTGCATTTGGATGCGTGACTTCAGATATTTGGAGGAGACGATGAAAGAACTGTATCGGATGATTCTGATCTCGAGATGATTTCTCATAAATTACGGTTATTGTCAATCGATGAGGTTGAAAAGGAAAAAACGGAACCTGATTTTGCAAAATCCGATGAAGAGTTTGCTCGGTTGCTGCAGGTTTGTCAAAGAATTTTTAGTTTTTCCTATCCTTATTACTGATTATTCGTTGATTCAGTTAATTTGTTATCCAATAATTTCGTTCCTGCTTAAAATGGCGATTCAAGATAAACGTATTTGAAGGTATCGTTGATTATGACCTTCATGTAGGATTTGACACAGTATCAAAGTAAATAAATAAAGCATAAATTGAATATTTTTTCCAGTTAATTTGATATCATTGGAAATTATACGATAATATAATCCAAATTATGAAGAGGGACTTTTGAACCGTCACATTATTTTACATTCTTTTTTTCATATTTTTTTTTTTATCTTGCTTAAGAAAGTTTTCAGTTTTGTTTAGGTTAAAAAGTAAATCCCAAATCTTGTTGCCGTTGGTATTTATGTTATTTTTTGCTCATTAGTTGATAAATTATTTCTTGTTTCGTATTTCTCAGTTAAGTGGTGATTTAGAAATGATTTGTTACGGATAACAACTGATTTTTTAATCTCCATTGACCATTATAACTTTATGCACAAAATTTAGGAAGGAAAACGAAACATGAAACAAACTGGAAATTTATATAAACTCTTGACTGACACCATATATGGAATCTATCTTTTGATAAGAGTTATATTCATTTCTATTTTTTACAGAATTATTTTACATTATTCCCCTTAATTTTCTGTTTGTTGGACAAAGCTTTAAATTTGGCCGTCATTTTGTCAGGGAAGTAAAAGCTATGTAATCCCTCTCCCTCTCCCTCTCCCTCTCCCTCTCTCTGAAAAATAGTTCCATGAACCAAATGGATTTTGATTTATTATTTTCTTTGTTTTTTGACAACATATTGAAGATTTACAGTTGTATATTTAGGCCGAAGAAGAAGCACTAATGATGCAACAATTTGTTGCAAGTGAAAATAAGGAGCAGGTCGAGCAGAGGATACGGCCTTATGTTGGTCAAGTTCTAATGGTAATGATTGCGAATCTTTTTCTATTCCTTAAGATTTTGATCTTTTACTAGTATAACTTCTAAGTACTTTGCTTATTCCATTGAGTCATTGACTGTAAAATACAGTAAATACAGATTTTAATTTGGTGGTACTTGCTTGATTACAATATATTATTTCACCTTTAATTATGTGCTTATCATTTTTTATGCTTACTTGCTTTAGAACTTTAAGTTTTGATTTAAGTTATTTTTCTTGTTATTTTGAAGAACTTAAAAGACCAAACATTAATTTTTATTTTTGCTTTAGGAGTAAACAATGTAAAATTTTGTTTAGTTTATGACTTGGTTTTGTGCAGTATGAAGATCCACATAGACAGGAGGCGGCCAGAAAAACTGTACCTGTGGACAAACTAGAGGAGAAAGCACTGATTGCCCTGGCCAGGGTAAGGACTTTTATCTCCAATCTCTAGGGTTTACAAATTTGTCCAAAGTTAAAATGTGTTTTATCTTGTTAGATAGTTGAGAATATCACAAAAGAAGATATATATGGGCTAAGATTGCTTACGGTAATACAGCACAAGGACCACATTCATATTGTACCAATCTGTAATCACTACATTCAAGGTGATCCATTGTTGCCTTCTCTGTTTCTTCAGGTTTCTGGGCAGATTATTGTCCGAATTGGTCAGTGTTGTGGAAGTAAATGGGATTGGAGTAAGTCAGAATATGGGCAAGACATTGAATTTCTTAGAATAGAATCTTCACGGTCGATATTTTATTGTCCAAAATAGCTCTTAGTCTATATTGGGTCCCTATTAGCAAGCTTTAAATCTGCTTCCCATAGCACTTTCTAATGAGGGGCACCCTTTTTTTTTTTTTTTTT
>CAIGRF010266005.1:18745-30997 GCA_903798235.1 Fraxinus ornus
CAAACCCTTTTCCAGGGGAATGAACTCACCACAGGTTCCAGTAAGGATCTGTAATAAGTGCGATGAGAGAACAAACCATTCCGTGCCACCCTCCACCTGCTATAGTCATCATCTCCTACCTGAATGTGTTTGAATATTTGGTTTTAAGTTGGGTTGAGTTATTTGAATAATTCTAAAATAGGTTTGCAAGGGTTTAGTAGTCAATTTAATTCATTTCCAACTAGGAAACATGTTCCTAGTAAAATTTGGAAAGTGAGTAGTCAGCATAACCCTTGTAATGCTTCTACTTCATTAGTGATACCTGATTTATAAGATTTTGAAAATATTTATATGCACTCACTGTTCCTGAATATAGGTGTCAATGGATTGGATTTTGATTCGAATCCGATGAAATTAATGGGAGATGGATGTAGGGTTTCAATTTGATAAATCGATCAAGATCCGAATCCGATAATTTATTAACTAAATGTACCAAATATGGATATAGGTCAATCCGATCCGATAACAACCCTATCCGATTTGTCATAATAATATAATATATTTATATATTATCGCATAATTTATTTTCATTTTGAAACTTATATTATACTTTACACAATTTTCAAATAATAAACAATATTAGTTAATAGTACAATATTGTTAATTGAAATATTTGGAGAGTTTCAATTTTTGTTAATTAAAATAAGATAAAAAATTAATCTATTTATTTATTTTATAGATTAAACAACCAAAGGGGCCAACTGTTGAAGTTGCTTTTATTGTTCTCAACTTCCCAATTTCCACATCGGATACTTACTAGAATATCACATGATTTGCAATCTATAAATAGGTGGGCCAAGAATTGAGTAAAAAGATACCTGGAACTTTTAATTTTAGGGCTTAGAAGTTGACTAATAATTTTTTTTTATCTTTATAGTTTCTTCAATTTCGGATTTGATTATATGATTGGATATCCGATAACCTAGCATCTCGGATATGGAGTTGGATCGGATCGGATATGGGCAGAACCAATCCATATTATTCTTGGGTACTGTTCACAGAGCCCAAGATCAGCCCTGAAATTGTTCGTTGTTGGCCTCTTTAATGGTTTAAATCTTTACACATCCGATACCTCTCATATTTCTATAACAATCTAATACTTTCCTTTTCGTTATCTCTTCTATCCATCCATGGTCCAATACCTCTCATATTTCGGTAACAACCTAATACTTTTCTTTTCGTTATCTCTTCTATCTATCCAATTGGCCAAAATCAAATTTTGTGTTAGATCTTAAGAGATTAATCCCTAAACATTTCTTACCTCATTGCTGCTGGAATCCATCATATTTACATGTTTAATGTGGCTGTTTAGGCCAAGATTTTCTAAGACTGTAGGCAAGATGATTAGGTGCCTGAAGTTTCACTTAATATACCTGCAGAGGGTGAATATGAGGTGCTAATGAGACAGAATTATTGCATATTGATCTGTGTATTTCTCAAGAAGTTAATCATGTTGCGGTTGCTGGTAGTTTTGAAGCAATGACCAAAAGGAGAAAAGCATCAATGGGATGTTAATTGTGGTAAGTGACTGCATAAAACGCAAACAGCATTATTATTGCAGATATAGAGGCTGCTCTTCATGATATTTGAAAAGGCTTAAGTTGAAGCAAGACTAGATCTGTAGAGAATAATGGTTAATAGCTTGAAGTACAATAATGTTTTTGTAGCTGTAAAATTGAAAGAAGGCCATGTAGAATCAAAATGGGTAAACTAATTGGACAAATAGGCCTTGTTCAAGAGTGGAAGGACGATAAGAATCAGTAGATAATTCAACCTATTCCAATTGTTGATTTTGTCATTCCGGAAGGTTTTTGAAGGAAAATCTGAAAAGATGAATATCCTAAAGTTTCTCCTAGTGACTCACATAATGAAGAAGAGCTAGAAGTTTTAAGTTTCATACCGTGCAATGGCTTTATTTGTTGTCAGTAACCATTGTTGTATTTTAACACTACAAAATTCGAGGTAAAGCTTTCTCCAACCATGAGAGACTGATGCTGGGCAATAAAAGATTATAGAGAAAGCAAATATAAAGGAATGTTTTCAAGGAAATAGAATATATTTTGATATATCTTATATTCCAAATAAGCTCTTAGTCAATCCATATTGGGGTCTGGTATAGTTGATATTTGTATCTGTTTTCTTCAGTAATTTCTAGCCCAAGGAGATTTCTGTAGTTTTCATAATCTTCATAAAAAAGTCTTAGATTTACTCTTGTTTTTGGTAACATCATATGGAAAGGTAGGATAGTTTATAAACTCATGTAATGCTTTTGCTTTGTCAGGGAGATCCAAGTATCAAACTTTTGAAGGAGTTTTTGATTCTTTATTTGATTGTTAAAATGCAATTTTAACCCTTAGTGTGGTGCCATGGTATCTAGGTCTCTTCCTTAAATTTCTTCATTCTTTCTCTTCTTTGTTATCGGTTACTATCCACAGCACTGAAGAGCAGCCCTGAAATTGGTTGTTCTCAGCCTCTTCAATAGTAAAAGTTTCCCATCCAATATTCCTGATGGACCTTACAACCTTGAATCTTTTCTCTTCCTAGAGTACTAGGCGACTTAAGACTCATAGCATATTCTTTTCATACTCATTATGTGCCATTGATAATCCCAGATGGTGTTATCTGTGGGGAAAGTAACCAGATGAGTAAGGGGAGAGTACTAAAAGTAGAGGCTCAGGGAGCCTCGTCTGCATTCTGTCTGATGTGGACAGAGTGGGAGGAGCAGCAGATCTGACGGGTTGATCTTGAAATTTCCAGGATTGAGTCAATGCTTTTTAACATATTATATTTATAGATGAATGAAGCACTGGCTGTATAATTGGCTTTTTTTTCTTTTAATTTCTTGAAGTGTACCTCTGTATGTGCCAATATACATTCCTCTCTAATTTAGTAAATATTAATAATTGGGAACCAAAAATTGACTTTGGACATGACATGTAGTTCCACTGAAAGTTTTATGAATTAGTGGGGGATTTCATTGTCACAATATAATTGAGGCCATTTCTTTATTTACCTTGGAGTGTAAGTAGTCCAGGTACCATAGATTCTGCAGACTTGATAATTGCCATTTGTGATTTCTGTCTATTTAGGAGGGAAACTTCAAACCAACAAAAAATGAAAGAGATCATGTGTTTCTGCTGCAGCTTCTGTTCTGGTTCAAGCAATCATTCAGGTCTAATCCTTTGCTGTTTTTCCCTTTATATAGAATTACTAGTTGAATCTCTGCCACACTAGACTTGCTAAAGTAGAAAAATTATGATATTCTTTTTCGTGTAAGATCCTTGTAATGTAGTCCATGCAACAAGGCCAAAAACATAGTTTTCTTTTTTCTCTTTTTTGGACTTAAATTATGTAGTATAGGATGTGATGCAAAATCCTTCCCTTCACTAAGGGGGAAAGATTTAGGAATTAATATCTTGGAAGAATGACATACAATCTATTATACGCTTGTTAGTGCCATATCAGCATATTTCTGGACACAATATATATCTTTAAATGACTGGTTTTTAGAAAGAGGAAAAACACTCGTACGCACATGCATAGATGTATATGCATCTCCATATGTATATGTACTTCCATCGAATTTCTGTTTTTGACGATAAATATGCAACCAAATGCTGAATTGCAGGTGAGTAATAGGTAGCTATTTCACCTGAAAAGTTGATGTTGGTGGTTGTCCAATCTACGACAAGAAATAGTGAAGTAAGAAGATAGAAAAATCTGAATCCACATTCTGGTTAGAAGCCTTGGGAATTTCCGAATTGGCTTTGGCTGGACCATAGTTGTCTTAGTGACTCTATACATACTCTTTTACCTTATTGTATGAGCTTCTGCCTCGTTGGATCTTAACTATAAATTGAGATTAGTTGTAGAAATGGTAATGCCAGTAACTGAAAGCTGGATTAGGAATGGTATTGTTTTTGGATTTTGCCATCATATAATAATAGTGGATTTGAGTTGCATGCTAGGTAATTGTTTATTCCTTACATTTCTGTGTTTTGTATGTTTATCTACTTTTTCCCTAATGAAAGTGGAGTCTTCTTAACTGTATCTTCTCCAAGAATAAAATGCTGACCAGCAAGAATCCATGTATAATGCAACTTTAATGTCTGTAGGTGGGTAAATGCTCCTCCTTGCGACAGTTGCAACAATGAGACAGTAAGTCAAGGGATGGGAATGGCTAATTCATCAGAATCACTTTATGGAGCTTCTCGAATTGAACTTTATCGGTAACAGAAATACATTTTCAGTGGAAGCTTTGTTATTCAGTTCTTATCTTTCAGCTGTATGCATGCTTTATTTGTCACTTAATTTAGAAACCTGCAACAATCCAATGATGTGATTTTCCTTCCTTTTTTATGAAGCTAAATTATTATAGCTTGGAGTTTGGTAGATGGCGTGAATTTTATTGTGAACTAAAATATACTTAGACCTGATGTGATATTTAAAATGTTTTTTTCTCATTTTTTTCACCTTCCTCTCTTTCACATATGCAAAGAATCGACCTCCTTTGTGACTCTTGACAAGTATTGAGGTTTCTTTTATTTATTTTTTTCATTTGGAGTTCCCCTTATATCCGTTCCAAATGAATTGAAGATATTTTATATTTTACTGAATATGTCCTTAATTTCTCTTTTTGATTACTGTAGCTGCAAGTTATGCTCAAATGTAACTCGCTTCCCAAGATACAATGACCCAATGAAGGTACTAAGTTTTTGCATCTGAGATTTTTTTTGTTTTACTAGTTTGTTGATTATTTTTTTCTTTTGCAGCTTTTGGAAACAAGGAAGGGACGCTGTGGGGAGTGGGCTAATTGCTTCACCCTCTATTGTAGAGCCTTTGGCTATGAATCTCGGTTGGTGAGTTTCGTTTGTAATGAAACTTAATCCACTTTTCCTTATCGGTTTTTCATGAGACTTTTGTATAGATAATTCTTTCTTTTACGAGTATGAGATTTCGGTGAGGTTTAAACATCCCCACATCGAAAACAGGGACAATTTTTTGGCTAATTATGGATAAGGGGCTATATACATTTCATTCACATAGAATATGGATGATTCTTTTGTGTAAAATGTAAAATTTTAGTGCCTTGGCGCCTATTAATATGGAGAAATCTGGCTGTGTTTACGTATTTATGGACTTCGTAGCGCCATCTTATTTAAACCAAAAGTATAGCAAAAGTATAGAACTAAAAAATAATGGAGTACGAAATAGGAAGTAGAAACTTTGATTGATTTATCCAGCTAAACTTCCAAACCTCTGCCCCTACCGTACTCTAGCTTGGTAGTTTCTACCGCCTGTCCAGGGGGTTTTGATTGATCAAAAAGAAGAATCTACTTCAACCGATTTGCTAATGCTCTTCCAAGCACGGGCAAAAAAGTGAAGGAATAGATGTAAACTTTCAGTGATTCGTTTTGGTTCCATGCATTAATCACATTTGTTTTGGCTCCGTGATTACTCACATTTGTTTTGGTTCCATGCATTTATAACATTTGTTTTTGGTTGCATGCATTCATCATCCTTATAGGACAGTTATAATTGTAAAGAAGTTTACAATACAATTGGCTTGAGAGATCTCAAAGAGAGTACATTAAAAACTCAGTACTCAGTAATTTCGATTTGATGATGGTACCCTACTAAGCTCAAACCATTGCAACATGGGAATTTGTCATGTAATTTGCTATGATCTTTTTATGCACCTCATGAAAGGTGTCCTACCAATTCTTACATTGCTGCTGCTTAATGCTTTTATACAGAGTTCATTGAGTAAGTTGTTTGTCTATGTTTAAGAAGCTACAAGAATGTAAGCCCATTCTATTTAGCAGATTTTCCGCCTCTTAGTTTCTGTTAATTCTTGAAATTGACTAATTATACTTTCTATTATCTTAGCAAATTTTATCAATAAAGGCAGGGACTGATGAGCTTCCATGAAATCAAGATATTTTATTTTAGAGGACACATCTTTGAGAGGGTGAAAGGATGCTTAGTTACGGAGAGTTTCTTCACATGAGGCTAGGGAAAATAAGTGGTGATATAATTTCAAAGCTAATTTCCCTGTGGTTCTTTGTATTGTGTTGTTAAGCCCATAGATTGCAAAGAGAGACATTATCATTTTTTATGAAATTTTCTCCAACAGCTTTCTCTCCCTCTTTACCCAATTTTTTCTTGATCTTTTTTATGTGGACATCCATGCATCTTTAATGATGATTGGTTCATATCACTTGTTTCACATTTTCTCAATTGATTAATCTTAACTCACATTCAACTTTTTCATGTGATCATCGTTTTGCATTCTCTCTATCATCTCTAAACAAGATGTATGCTACACATCTGGCCTAGATAATACCACTCGTTTTCGCTCGAGCTTGCCTATCTAAATTACTTATCCTATTGTACTAGGCTGAATTAGGATTGCGACACTACCATCAGTCATGTGAAACTATCCCATCTCAGATGGATTAATTCAAGCTCAAGTTCCCTTGGGATTGTGAACAATCTGATAGTTTTAAATTCTACTTCAACTTGATAGAAATAGCCCACATTCATTCATTTTCTCACGATTCATTACTTTTTTATCTTTAATAATTTGTTTTGGCATAGTAGCCCTAGTTGAAATATGGGGGATTGGAAATCTTTGTAATGGGTGAAAGTAATTCTGGGGCTCTAGGAAAGAAATGTAATATTTAAGTTGCGATTGAGTTTTGACAACATTTCTTCCTTTTTCGGCTTTCTTCTCTCTTTTGTATTATTTTCTTCTCTTGCACTTTTTCGTACTAGATTTCACCTAAAAATACTCAAGTGTCCAGTGTCCCTTGTTCTAAATCGAAACTGGACGATAATTCTGTCAAGCAAGGCCGTTTCCAGTTTAAGACCTAGTGACCATGGTTCTTAGCTGAGTGCTACTGATCATTTATGCATTTTCTCATTGTTGTAGCCATGTCTTTTCTTTATCCACCCCAAGCACCATGGCAGGAGAAAGGGGGAGAGAGATATTTGTTGCCTTCCAAATTCATAGAATCAAAAACCTGGCATCAAAAACTGGTTTCCAGTCTGATAATTTCTTAGATGTCACTATGCACTGGTCTAACTCGTTAATTTTTCTTTGTAACGCCAGTTATCATTCTAACCTTCTATCATCTGCAGTCTTGCAGCCATTGTATACTAATGACTATGAGAATATTAGACTATTGGTGTTTCTCATAATAGGCCGTGAACTTCATTTATTTGTATCATCTGGCTAATGGCATTTCAAGTTATTTATTCCATAAAGATCAATAGAAAGGGTTGCTTTTATTGAACATGTACAATTCCTTAGATATGAGACTCTTATTGGCTTACAAGAGATGTGCTTCATTTTTTTTGATACTTATCTGTTGTCTCAACTGTTTTCCTTCCCAGATCTTGGATTTCACTGATCATGTTTGGACAGAATGCTTCTCGTCATATTTAGGAAGGTAAAGTTTTTGTCCAAACTGCTGTTACCTATTACATTCAATACAAACATCCAGGAACCTTACTCATTGAGCTATAATATGCAGATGGATGCATCTTGATCCCTGTGAGGGAATATTTGACAATCCACTGTTATATGAGAAGGGGTACTTCTCTTAATTTTAATGAAATCTTCATGATCTTGGTTTGTGATACCCATGCTGTATAGATCTTGGTAACCTGATAATTTATCATGGATTCTATTGTCACTGCAATGATTTTGAACGTTTTCACTTTTCCTTGAAGCTGGGGAAAGAAGTTGAACTACGTAATTGCTATAGCCAAAGATGGAGTCTATGACGTCACTAAGCGTTATACAAGGAAGTGGCACGATGTACTGATCTTCTATTTTCCTTTTCTAAATTGAATATTTTATCTTCTCCTGATACTTGTGTAGACAGGCTGTGTCAAACTCTGACATTAGAGACGTTTGTTTGCAGGTTCTGTCTAGAAGAGACATAACTACAGAATCTACTCTTGCAGCTATTATCTTCAATATCACAAGAGAACGTCGTGAAAACATCATGCCTGAGATGCTTATAAATCTTGATAAACGTGATAGGAGTGAAGCAGAAGAACTTGAGAGGAGCTTGTTTTCTAAAGATGATACTTCAATCTCTTTACCTGGAAGACAAAGTGGCGACAGAGAATGGCGCATATCAAGATCTGAATTTGTCTCTGATGACCAGTATGCTTTGAGTTCATCTTGTCCAGTTCGTAGATGTGTAGATGAGCATGTGACAAAGATATACAATGCATTTTTTCCATTCGTTTGTGAATTAGTAGAGAAATCTTTCGATAAATCTAGAGCTATTGAACTCCTAGAAAGTTTCAAAAGGATTTTGATTAATCTGAAGAATTCCCCTTTCAAAACAAGGAGAACTACTATAAATGCTGTATCAAATGGTGCTCGATCGTTCATTGAGATGCTTCCCCTTTTTGCTCAATTGTTGGATGCCCTTTCGCTGAAGAGGGAGTCAGGCGTCAAGGGGATAACTGACATTTGTTTGGCTTCTGATCCTGTAAAAACGTCTGTGGCTCTGCCAGTTGTGTTTCATGCCCTCGATGATTTAATTTATAATATTAATACTTGTGGGAAGTTGACTAAAGAGTCTCTATCTTGGCCTCTTCTGAAGTTGAATAGAATATGTTCTGGTTTTGTCCTTGCAAGTGGGGAGGAGCTTCCTTTTGGAATTGTAAGTTAGCTTTAAGTTGTACTATATGCGTTAATTTATTGCACAACCCTAGATATATAAGAGCTCTTTCTATAAATCCTTATCGTAATGGTATATTTCTTTTACATTTTAAACTTACTTTTCATTGTTGGCAATCTATCAGGTCACATCTGCATTTGATGGAACTCGAATGTCAAAGTGGAAAGAACCAAATGGTGCAACAGGTATTTGAAGATGCCCCCCTCTGATTTTTCTCAAGGCTGTAAAGAACTTAACAGTAATTGACTGTGCTTTCTTTCCATATCTTTATGATGCAGGATAACTTGTACTCTAAACTTACTTGGCTAATGTTTTTTTTTTTTTTTTTTTCCCTTTAGTTTTTGGGTAAGAATCAACTAGTATTTTCATGTAAAAGGAAAATATAAAAATTAAATAGGAAAATATTATGAACATTAGGTGTATATTTCTTATGCATGGCAAACAAAATAAGGGGAAGTTTCTCTACTCTTGTCTTCCATCGTACATCTTATCCATTGAACTATAGGAATGCAAATAAGGTCACGGAGGCTCCACGTTATTAGTTCATGATAATTCTTGTTGAACTGCTTCTACAACTTGCTATTGAAGGGCTCAAGTATCTCCATGATGGGGTCGATGAATCCGCTGAAGTTTCAATTAAGTTTTAGTGAACTTACCATGTTTGAATCTGTATCAAAGATGGTAAAGAAAGGACAACCATTGGCTCGAAAGAAACAATAAGCTAGTTGCAACTTTGCAAGGACTAAGAGTATTTCCTGTGTTCACGGAGGACCATGTTGAACTTAGCTACACGAATCTATTCTCTCAAGTTTCCAGCCTACTCATGATTTGTTTTTAGGAAAATGTTCTAAAACTCATCCTATAATAAATATGTAATCCCTTTATAATAATGTTCATTTTTCACGACAAGAATTTCTATGACATAATTTGTCCAAATTATCCTTTTATAAAGTATAAGTATAAATCATTTCGAGCATTTCTTTTCACCCGAAATTGAATCAAAAACAAAGAAAATGATGCACAGATTTACTAAATGTCAGATTGCATATAATATTTTCCTTTATTCAATTGACCTATCTACGTGTTAAATAATAATGAAGTGTTGTCTTGTAGGTTGCTGGATCATATATAAGTTAATTGATAACCAGATGCATGAGCTAGTGGCGTATGAATTGATGTCAGCCAATGATGCTCCAGAGGCAGATCCTATGGACTGGTATGAGATTTTTGTACTTCTGAACAATTTGTTTAAAGTATACAGAGAGTTACACCTTCTTACATGTGGATATAAGCCTACTTGTCTCCGCATCTGTTGTTTGACGAAGGCCACTAATAAAGTCTGTCTTTTCTGATGTTCTGCTCATTTGGGGCTTGTTTATTCTGGTATTATGGACTAACTATACTGCTAAACATATCTTCCATTTTATTCTATTTTGCATTTGGGTGATATACTGAAAATGAGATGTCGTGATCTAATACTGCAATTGAACAAGGCAGCATAAAGCTTATCAACGCTACTCTCTTTCCTAGAATCATATGATTCAGTTTACGGGCTACTCATTTTTCTTATGGAGTTTATTCTATTCAATTCTGCTCCAAGTTTATGACTAATATGCTTAGCTTGCATGACAAAGAGGTTGAGAAGGACACGGGAATGCGGGGGGTGGGTAGTTATGTCTTTCTAACTTTCTTATAGTTCTTTACGATTTAATATATTATTTATTGTTCATCAGTGGTTTATGGAAGTTCCAACTCTATTAAGCATCCTGTGTTTACCCTGTTCAATTATATTAGTTGACATTTTTCATTCTGTATTAAAACATATATCTTGCGATAGAGCTCGGAGCTCCAAATGTTTCCAGGATTGGATTGTCTAGCCCGTTGAAAATGACTAAATTACTTATTTTGGTGAGAGTACCCAAATATTTTAGGCAAAAATTTAATTAAAAGTAACTTCCCCTTTTTTAAGCTTAGCCAAAAACCTTGTTATGAGTTTTTAGTTTTAAATACTTGTACATTTTTCGCATACGCGTCACCCTGAACATAGTATACTAACAATACACCTTAATCCAACATGGTATAGTCCCGGTTCTCCATCCTTTGTAATGCTCTTCGCCATCATTGATGTAAATTTCTGGTCAGTTATCATCACTAGTGCTTCCGTGATTATGCTGGTCCTTCATTTTTCATTGCTTATTAGATTTATGGAATTGAAGAAAATTACTCTGTTTTCTTCTCTCTCCATTTTACTGTTCTCTGTTGGAGATCTTTGGTAGAATGCTAAAAAGCGCTTTATACTATGCTTTTAGGGTCGTTGAAGGAAGTGACGATGGAGGCTCCAGTTGGCACATTTTGGACAAACAAAATTCTCAGACGTTTGATACACGCTTCCAGCGAAAAACATTTGAAGTCAAATCACACACATTGTTAGCAAATGCTTTCCGGTAAAAGTTCACCCCGAAACTTGCATGAATTTCTGTTCCTTATCCGATTCATTCAATGCATGCAATTTCATTTCTGTCGATAAAGCTCTTACATCAGTGATTTATTTTTTGACTATATAACAACAGGTTTAGGTTTCTAGTAGTTCGAGATGCGAAAGCAACTTCACAGCTTCAAATAGGCAGCATTGACCTCTACGCAAGAAAGTCTGGATAGCCAACTTGGATGTTGCTGAAATTCTAGAGACAATAAATTAGTAAAAGTGGGAATTGATGTAAAACTACATATATGTCCGATGTCCGGTGTACTCTTGAACAACTGATATTTCTCAACCGAATTTTAGTAGCCATAGCTAGTCTCTAAATCACTTCAGGGCAACCTCCACCTCACAACACACATCATGGACTAAAATTGGAGTCACTGTATCTCATATGTAACTTTGTGACCCAATGACAAGGGAGAATAATTGGATTTGGCATTATGATATGACCTCTGTATAACATTAATATCAAAGTCTAGTTGGCAAGTTTCGATCTCAACACACTCTACTTTTTGTGTTCTTTCGGATGATACCAATGCATGAACTCAACGATGTTTGGAAGTGAAATGCACAATTCCTTGTGTCATAGATCTTCCAGCTATCTGTCATTTCCTCGTTGTCCTAAATGGCTAGCTTTGACCTAGAAACACTACTTCTTGCATGGGGTTGTTTCTAGTCACATATTACGTGATTATCCTACATCAAAAATGCTATTTGTACTAAGTTGCTTGACAAAAGTTGGTGACAAAGTGATGTATAGGGTGGAGATCAAATGGCAGTGGACGGCTGTGATTTAATTTTACACCAAGTTGAGGGTACTTAGCTTGTTGACAAAGATAGTTGACAAAATGAGGTGTACTTCAGATGAATTTTAATGGACGGATATTTCTTTATTTTTATGTTTTAGTCATCGACCATTATATCTTTATTGTTATTTTTCACTTTTAAAACCCCATAATTGGTATTAGAGCCTAGTAACGAAAATGAAGAAAATTTTAAAATATATAAAATGAATAGAAAAGATAA